>SJXQ01010795.1:359613-593742 GCA_006408695.1 Aepyceros melampus | reverse complement strand
GGCTGATTCATGTCAGTGTATAGCAAAACGAATACAGTATTGTAAAGCAAAACAAACTAAAAAATAAAAATTAATTAAAGAAAAAAAAATATGAAAGAGCACACCTCAAATCACCTAGAACCCAAAGGACACATACACATTATTTTTCTTAACACTCCTGTTTCAGAGATGAAGAAACTGAGGTGAAGAGGTTGCTGCACTGATGGTAGGAGCTTGGTCACCCTGCTGGGACGGTGGCTCTGCCCATAGGGTGGGGACACACAATGTCAGTGCCACTCCAGGAATGCCTTTCTCACAGGGACAGACCCAGAATCATGGGATGTGAGGTTTCCGTACAGTTTTGAGGCACTCTGAATTTGCAAATATAATCAAACACAGGACTAAGTGCTGACGATCCTGAAAGAGCGTTGGACGGGACCTGCACACATGCACAGGAACCCCTCCTAGTCCTGCTAGTTAAATCCTTGGTGGATTCATGTTGATGTATGGCAAAACCAATACAATATTGTAAAGTAAGTAGCTTCCAATTAAAATAAATAAATTTATATTAAAAAAAAAAGAACCAGAAATCCTTGAACATCAACTTGATTCTGTTTAAGCTGGTGTCTGAGTGACAATAGAAGTAATGTCAATCTTGAGGTTCTTCCTGTGTCAGCCCGGGACTTTTGTTCTAACTATCCATCAGAAATTTTTTTAAAGCATCAGCTCGACTAGATTTTTTTTAAACATCTGGTATTCTTAGGTAATTTTCAAAAGTCCTAGTTGTGAGGTAAAGCTTCCTTGAGGGAAGCTCTGTGTATTCATTCCATTCAAGGTCATGATATCCTTGGTTTATTTTATTTAGCACTCTTGAGTATAACTTCAAGAGAGGCAGGGCTACCTGAATAAATAGCACTAAAACCCATTAGTACTTCTTCTAACGCCATAATAACATCTGCAGTGAATTTAGCTGTCACTGTCATACCAGGTGATATATGAAGCATCAAACATCAGATAGGCTCCTACCTTCTGTGAAAGAGAGAGACTTTAAATCCCGAGGTTTTCTCTTCTGTAGGAGAGAAATGAAGGGACACAATGGAAGAATGCACAATCCACATCTATTTATTTTCAGTTCATATACATATGTGTGTATATATAAATGTATATATACTGAGAGAGGGGGAAAAAAAAGAAGGAAAGGTAGAGGGAGGTGGAGAGAGGAGAGAGAAGTTTGAAATATCAGTAAAAACAGCAGGGCAATCTTCATCCTGTGAAAGGAAACACTTCCCATTTTTTAAAGTTCTATGTTGATGTTCAAATATTAAATAGCCATTAATATAACTTGTGTTTTCTATAAAACTTTCTTGATAAAATTCAAGGGATTAAACTTGTCCCTTGCTTCCCTGCTGTCCTAAGTTTTGTTTTTTTTTTTCCTTCATCATAAGAAAACATTTATTAAGTGCTTCTGCTGGACTTGTTAACGCCATACCAGCTGAGGCCCTTGGCTGTCCATCAGAAGCTATCACAGCATTGTTAATTGGCTATATTCCAATTTAAAATAAAAAATTACAAAAAAAAAAAAAATAAATGCCATACCAGGGACTTCCCTGGTGGTCCAGTGGGTAAGACTCTGAGTTCTCAATGCAGAGGGCCCGGATTTGATCCCTAGTCAGGGAGCTAGAGGCTACAACTAAAAAGATCCCACAGTAAATACATACATACATACATAAATGCATATCGTTTTTTAAATACCATACCAAATTCTACCTCCTGGCGGGTAGAAAAAACTTTTCATTCCCTGATGGGATTTTGGGACCAGATCTCTGCAGAGCTGTAGGGAGACAGTGAAACAGAATGGAAGAGATTGTGAAAAAGGAATTCACAGGGCCTGGACTCCATCTTAGGCCTGTTCATGCTGATCATGCTCAGCCATCTTTCCAATGGACTCTGAACTCTGTGTTTAGTGCCTACGAAAACAACAACAGAAGGATAAGATCCCCTCCAAACAGGGGAACCTTGAAGATAGTATCTAGGTTACTCATTGCCTAAGAGAAAACATACTCTATCACCCCTTCCTCCCTTATTCCTTCCGCCATAAATTTTTCTGTATCAATTGGAGTGTAACCTTGGGTTTATTGATTATTGGCTAATTGTTTGACTGTTTGAGCACATAGCACGTGAATGATGAGGTTATTGGGATTGTATTTTCCTTGGTTTATGTAAGTCTCAAGGAATTTGGAGTGGTGGGTTCAGACACGTACACGTGGGGTATAAAAGATTTTCACAAATGCTGTTCGGGGTCCTTGGCTAAGAGGAGTCTCTGCCTTGGGCCCGCCGGTGTAATAAACTGCACTCCACTATCTGCATTGTCCTTCTGAGTGAGTTTGTTTCCCGGAATGCATGGCTACAACAATTGAACCTGAAAAAAAAAGATGACCTTTGGATTAAACTCGGTCTCTGTTATTTACTAGTTGTGTGATCTTAGACAACTCTCTTAACCTCACTGAGAATAAAAATACTAGGAGTTGGTAGGATTAGGGGTAGCATGTAAAGCTCCTGATGCATAGAAGGTTCTCAATAACAGTGACATTATATTGTGACCTCTTGCCCCAGGGCTTAGAGCCTGTGAACCAAGTGAGTTCTCATTCATATTAATGCCTGTGTTACACTTGCTGGACACATTCTCCCTATCCTCTCTTAATATCTCCCTCAGTTATTTCTAGAAGTCCCCAGGACAATAGCATTGAGCCTGAGCTGAGAAACAAGCCCAGGCATGTTCTTTCATCTCATCAACCTCTCTCACCACTGCTCCTGCTGCCAGTGATTTTCAGGGAACATGACCTTACTGCATCAAGACCAGCCTCCTAGAGTGCCTTTCTAAGACCTCTGGATGCCAGAAGTGCAATGTGGGGTGAAATGAGAGACAGGAAGGAAGGGGTAGTAGTCAGGAATTTGGACTTACAACTGTAGAGAAAGAAAAAGTTTTCCTCAACCCTCTTAGGGTTCCTGAAAAGTGAAATTCACTCAGTCATGTTTGGCTCTTTGCAATCCCATGGATTGTACAGTCCGTGGAATTCTCCAGACCAGATACCGGAATGAGTAGCCTTTACCTTCTCCAGGGGATTTTCCCAACCCAGGGATCGAATCCAGGTCTCCCACATTGCAGGTGGCTTCTTAGTGTCCCTCAGTTCAGTTTAGTTCTGTAGCTCAGTTGTGTCTGACTCTTTGCGACCCCATGAATCACAGCACGCCAGGCCTCCCTGTCCATCACCAACTCCCAGAGCCCACCCAAACCCATGTCCATTGAGTCAGTGATGCCATCCAACCATCTCATCCTCTGTCATCCCCTTCTCCTCCTGCCCTTAATCTTTCCCAGCATCAGGGTCTTTTCAAATGAGTCAGGTCTTCTCATCATGTGGCCAAAGTATTGGCTTTTCAGCTTCAACATCAGTCCTTCCAATGAACACCCAGGACTGATCTCCTTTAGGATGGACTTATTGGATCTCCTTGCAGTCCAAGGCACTCTCAAGAGTCTTTTCCAACACCACAGTTCAAAAACATCAATTCTTCTGAGCTCAGCTTTCTTTATAGTCTAACTCTCACATCCATACATGACCACTGGAAAAACCATAGCCTTGACTAGATGGACCTTTGTGGACAAAGTAATGTCTCTGCTTTTTAATATACTATCTAGGGTGGTCATAACTTTCCTTCCAAGGAATAAGCATCTTTTAATTTCATGGCTGCAATCACCATCTGCAGTGATTTTGGAGCTCAGAAAAATAGTCAGCCACTATTTCCACTGTTTCCCCATCTATTTCCCATGAAGTGATGGGACTGGATGCCATGATCTTAGTTTTCTGAATATTGAGCTTTAGGACAAATTTTTCACTCTTCTCTTTCACTTTCAACAAGAGGCTCTTTAGTTCTTCTTCACTTTGTACTGTAAGGGTGATGTCATCTGCATATCTGAGGTTATTGATATTTCTCCTGGCAATCTTGATTCCAGCTTGTGCTTCCTCCAGCCCATTATCATCCAATTATTGTTATTATTTGCCAACAAAGGTCCATATAGTCAAAGCTATGTTTTTTCCAGTAGTCAGGTATCGTGTGAGGGCTGAACTATAAAGAATGCTGAGCACTGAAGAATTGATGCTTTTGAACTGTGGTGCTGGAGAAAACTCTTGAGAGTCCCTTGGACAGAAAGGAGATCTAACCAGTCAATCCTAAAGGAAATCACTGCTGAATATTCATTGGAAAGACTTATGGTTGAAGCTGAGGCTCCAATACTTCAGCCACTTGATATAAAGAACTGACTCATTGGAAAAGCCCCTGATGACAGGAAAGATTGAAGGTGGGAGGAGAAGGGGATGACAAATGATGAGATGATTGAATGGCATCAACTCAATGGCCATGAGAGTGAGTGAACTCCGGGAGATAATGAAGGACAGGGAAGCTGGGCGTGCTGCAGCACATGGGATCATGAAGAATCAAACATGACTGAGTGACTGAACAACAAATTGTTATTATTAATGTTATTTCAGAGATCGGATTTTCCTAGCCATGCATTCCCTCTTATTGTATGTTAGACCAAGTGTGGAGGCTTACCTAAAAGATCTCAGCAGCATCTAAAGACCCTGAAGGAGTGAGAACAAGTGCTTCTAGAGGCACAGGTAATATAATTAGTAACAGAAAGACAAGAGCCACCTTTACTACATGCTAACCTCTTGGGTTAACCTCTTCCTCCCTCATAGCTCAGTCAGTAAAGAATCTGCCTGCAATGCAGGAGACCCAGGTTTGATTCCTGGGTAGGGAAGAATCCATGGAGAAGGAAATGGCAATCCACTCCAGTGTTCTTGCCTGGAAAATCCCATGGACAAAGGATCCTGGGGGGCTACAGTCCATGGACTCGCAGGAGTCAGACACTACTTAGTGACTAAACCACCACCACCAGCCTCCTGGGTAAGAGTTGCTTTATGGTTGTCTTGTGCAAGAAGAGAGCAGCATCCTCCATGTGCTTACAACAACTGATGTTTGCTTTTTCACCTCTGTACCAGGCTTCCGTTTCACTGTGGAAGCAGAAACTAAAGCAGCTTCCCAGGCTCCTATCTGTACTGGCACCTGACCCCTAAATATAGTATGAGGTATTACAGAGGATAAGTTTAAGAGCGACCAGGATGGAGAGTTCTCTCACCTCTGCATTCTCAAAGATAACATGCCTGAGCCAAAGAAGAGAATTGAGCTCAGTCAGTAGAACATTTAATAAGGACTACATTTTTTTAGTCCTAAGTAAATGGATTCAATTCTGTTTACTTAAGAAAAAAGGCTTAATCCACAAAGTGATTGCTTTCTTAGCCATGTTCTTTTCACTGACCATGGTACATGAACCAGAAACTTTATACACTATAAACTCAGATTCTGAAAGAGTGTGATTAGTGAGGGCAACAGAATTTAATATATGACCTTCACATTTAATAGACTCCATTTACCTTATGTGTCAAACAGGAACCTTCCCCCAACTGGTAGAAATTTGGAAATGTCCTTCTCAGTGGGGCTATTTCATAAGCAGCAGAGAATGGACCTCAGTAAGTTTCTCTGCTATTTCTAATTCTACCATTATTATAAAGGAATAGTCAAGTTTGTTTATACATTTAAAAATTGCTAGAATCAGGACTACAAATAGTGAGATTATGACATTTGACCTAATGATTTTTCTCCATCTGCATCTCAGTCTACAGACATTGATTCTAGGTCTTGTTAAAAATATGAACTCAATTTAAATTTATTCCATGGGGATAGAAGAAAAAACAGCAGGTAGAAGAAATGGATCCTGGAGTTATCTGCTGGATTAGAGAACTCTAAGACCTCTTTTTTCTTTATAAGCATTTTTTTTCAACAAATAATTTGAATAATAATTTATGCTCAACCTGAAGTTAATTACTAACATATTAGAATTTACTAATACAGAATACTGGAAGTATTTTACTTTTGATTACATGAGTAACTCTAAAACTGTAAAATGTCATTAAGAGAATGTTGATATGTGTTGTAAGCTAAAACAAGTGAAGATAAATCCTTGGCTGTGTCTTCTGCTTGGTTGTAAGAGGAAAACTTGACAAACTTTTATAATTGGCCCCTTAATTTTTGATGTAAATCTAATCATATTAACTTAGAGATCTCAGTCCCTTGAATGCTTTTATAAGGTATGCATGCTCAGTCACTCAGTCATGTCCAGCTCTTTACTACCCCATGGACTGTAGCCCACCAGGCTCCTCTACCCATGGGATTTTGTGGACAGAAACACTGGAGTGGGTTGTCATTTCCTCCTCCAGGGGTTCTTCCCCACCCAGGGATTGAATTGACACCTCCTGTGTCTCCTGCATTGGCAGGCAGATTCACTGAGCCACCTGGAAGCCATATATATTATAATGTAATGAGGCAGCAGATACTCCATGAGTAGTTTGCTTCTTTTTTGTTCACATGTATATTTATAAGAGTATATGAAAAAGTGATTTTTATCTTGATCAAGTAAGATTCATTTTTCTAAGAGATGATTAGTTGCCAGTTCCACATAAATCTGTTTATATAGTGTAGCTGAAGTCATAATCATATTTTCAATCAATTGACTCAGAGCCCAGAAATTTCAGTCCTTTGGTGAAATGCCCAAGTTAAATGGCCATTTAACAAAAATCCATGACTGAAAGCACAAGGGATTTGGCAAAGCAGAGACTGACAGAGTGACACTCTTATATACCTAAAGGAGGTAGAATAAAAAAATACTTTGTGGTTGGCTTTCTACCTCAACAGAATTTTAGTTTCAAGTGGAAGGACAACCAGTGCTTTCCAGGATATAAAGGAACCATCATCTCACTCTCCTAAGTGAAGTCATTGTTTAACATACACAGATATGACATCACTAAATACGCGGACACACCAACAGAGGAAATGATTCAGGTTCTGACCCGAGGAAACAAGTGAACTTAGCCTCTTATTTTTATTTGATTTTATGTGACTTGGCTGATTCATTCTCTATAACACTGTAACCAGTGAGTCTTCTCTGTCTTTCACAAATCCCTTGGCTATGTTGCCAAGTGATGACATAGCTTAAATGACTTCTTTGAAGCAACCAAGATTGCCTTCACTTGGGGTATTTTTATTTTTTAGTTGTCTGAATGCCAATGTCCAGGAATCAATCATATCACCATGTGGCCAACCTAATATAGTAATTATTCCAAAATGGGAATTGCATAATAGGTTCATTAGTAACCAGTCGACAAATAACTCATCTTTTGAGACTCATTCCCAAGGTGAAGGTAGTGCTTGTTGGTTCCTGAAAACATTGCTATTTGAAAGCTCTTATTAAGATTTATTGATTAATTCATTTCAGTTCTTAATTTGAAAGAATATTTGTATTCAAATTTATTGACTACTGTGCAGTGTATAAATTTTCTCCACTTATTTTCTTTTAGTCTATTTGTTGCTTGTCTATTCATTTATTAAATTTACCAAATTGAACAACTTAGAAAACTTTTATATATTTTTTCTGTAAATAAAATAGAATATAATGTTGTGAACATTCCTGTTACATACTTAATGCTTATGTCTTCTCAAAATTTACATGTTGAAGCCCAAATGTGACAGGATTTAGAGACAGAGCCTGAAAGGAGATTAAAAAAGGTACAATGAAGTCATAAAGGTAAGACACTAATCTGAATCCCTAAGTTGAGGAAGACTCAGAGCTCTCTCTTAGCCATGTGAGGCCATCTGTAGGCCAGGAAGAGAGCTCTCTCTGGAAACCAGTACTTTGGTCTTGGTTTTACCAGTCTCTAGAACTGTGAGAAATAAATTCCCATTGTTTAAGAGACCCGATCTATGGTATTTTGTTATGGCAGCCCAAGTTGAATAATGGGCTTCCCAGGTGGCACTAGCAGTAAAGAAACCACCTGCCAATGCAGGAGCTGTAGGAGCTGTGGATTCGATCTCTGGGTCTGGAAGATCCCCTGGAAAAGGGCATGGCAACCCACTCCAGTACTCTTGCCTGGAGAATCCCATGGCCAGAGAAGCCTGGTGGGCTAGAGTCTGCTGAATAGCACAGTCATCTAAATAAGGTTATTTACCTGTCTTCTTAGATTTTGATGTATTCTTAACTTCCTTAATCAGCACATAGTTTGTAATATCTGATTTATACACCTCTTTGTAATGAGAATAGGAAGATCCCCTGGAAAAGGGCATGGCAACCCACTCCAGTACTCTTGCCTGGAGAATCCCATGGCCAGAGAAGCCTGGTGGGCTAGAGTCTGCTGAATAGCACAGTCATCTAAATAAGGTTATTTACCTGTCTTCTTAGATTTTGATGTATTCTTAACTTCCTTAATCAGCACATAGTTTGTAATATCTGATTTATACACCTCTTTGTTAATGAGAATTATTTAGAATAGGGGTTTTAACATTTGTAATTAAATTATTTTTGTTAATTTAAAATTTGTTCATTTAATTTAAAAATTATGTTTGCATAATACATATAGGATTTTGTTTAATTTAAAAATTATGTTTGCATAATACATATAGGATTATGTTTAATTTTAAAATTATGTTTACATTATACATTTACATTTCCTAAATGTATGCATACGTTTAGGAAAGAGAAATCATAAGGGCATAGCTAAATAGTCTGTTACAAAGTAAACATGCCCATGTAACCACGCCCATTGTTAAAACAGCATTGCCACCACACAGTATTGCCAGCATCCCAGAAGAAACTCACATTCCAAAGCATCCTCCACTCTCCTTTCAAGAATGGTCACTATTCTCACTTCTAACACCATAAATTAGCTTTGTCTGTTTTTGAAGTTCATAGAAATTGAATCATAAGATATATATTTGCATGTGTCTAGCTTCTTTTGATTGATATTCATTATTGCCCTAAATTGTTCTCTATTAATATTCATTGTTTTGTAGCTTTCCATTAAAGGAATAAAAAAATATTCATTCTGATGTTGACAAGGTATTTCTATTGTCTCCTTTTGAGGAACTATTTCAAATGCTGCTGTTGTGAATATTCTTGTACATGTGCTTACATGCAAGTATGCATGAATTTCTTTTGGCTACATACTTAGGAATAAAATAGCTGGGTCAACTTTCATAGAAAATGCTGAAATATTTTCCAAGTGATGGTATTACTTTACAGTTAGCAATGGATGTGACAACTCATTGCTTTTTATTTCATAATAACTTTTTATTTACAGTCTTTTAGATTTTCATCGTTCTGGAAGGGGTATAATGTTGTCTTGAGGTGGTTTTAATTTTGATTTCCCAGAATACTGAGGTTGAATACTCTTTCAAATGTTGTAGGCCATTTGATTATGTATTTTGTAAAACTTTTGTTCAGTTTTCTTGCTTAAGTGTCTATTGAATTAGCCATATTTTCCCTATTGATTTGTGGCAGTGTGGGTGTGGGTGTGTTTAGGTCATAAGTCCTTTCGTCTGTATTACCATCTTTGCAAATACATCCTTCAACTCTGTGACTTCCATTTTTACTCTGATGGTGTCTTCTGATGAAGAGGTCTTGATCTTACTGTGTTATATTTTATCAATATTTTCCTTATGATTTCTATTTGTATGTACTGTCTAGAATATCTTCTTCTACTTAAAGGATCTGAAGTTCTCTTCTATTTATATCTTCTAAATGCTTTATTGTTTTACCTTTTATATTCAGAAGATGTGAGTAGAGGTCAATTTTAATTTTTCCAACTGGATGGTCAATAGACTGAGTATCATTAATTGACATGACTATCATTTCCTCACTGCTGGGTTGTGTCACCTCTGTCATAACTGAAATATCCATATTTTCACAAGTCTGTTTCTGAACTCCCATCTGTTTAAGTGGTCTTTTTGTGTCTTTATACCACTCTTAACATTTTCCTACTCTTAACATAATTTCTACATTGAATATCTTCTAGAACATCTTGTAGGATGAATTTTTCTCTTCATTGTCTTTTTTCATTACATTTCTACATACAATTTAGTATCAGGTGGTTAAATTACAAATTTTGTTCAGAGTTTGTTTGGATTGCTCTGAATCCTAAAATAAGTTTGAGTACAATGAACTTTACAATATAAACATGATATGTGTGTTTACTTTTACTTTGTCTAATAATAATCTAGTTTTAGTTTATGTTATTTTCCTGAACTTTCAACCATTTTGTATCCTCATAGCTAAAACAGGTCTCTTATAAGCTGGGTACAATTAGGCTTTGTTTCTATCAAAACTGAACATCTTTCAAGGTATTTAGTGTTCTCATAATTAGTATAGTGATATACTTGAGTTTATATTATTACTTTTATGTCTTTGACTATGTCTCAATCTGTTTGTTTTTTTCTCTCATTTCTGACTTTTCTGGATTTTTTTTAACCCAAGTTTTAAGAATTATTCAACATTCCCCCTCTACTAACCTTTTAATTATTGTTGATTATGCTACTACATAGCACTCCTTCAGCAGTTACCCTAAAATTTGTAACATATCCATAATGTGTCAAGTTCTAAATAATTTAGTACTTTTACCAAATCCTTGTCAGTGTAAGCACCTTTGAACACTTAGACCATTTGCTAACTCCCCATATTTTACAATATTACTTTCATGAATTTTTATTTTCTTTGTCAAACTTCTCAACAAATTATTATTATTATAGCTTTAAACATTCAATATGCCTTAAGGTATTATGACCCTTTCCATTGCACTTTATCCCTTCTTGCATATCCAAACCAACATCCAAGATTAGTGTTTCTCTGCCTGAAGATACCCTTTATTGTTTGCCTCCATGTGTATCTGCTGCTGCTGAACCCTTTCAATTTATATTTGTCTGAAAACGTCTTCATCCTGACCTCATTTTTTCCACTGATATTTCCACTAATAGTAGAATTGAGATGGTAGTTACTTGCTTTCATTGCTTTGAAGATGCCATTCCATCGTCTTCTAGTTTACATTGTTTATGGTGAAAAGTCCATCTCCAGGAATCATTACAGCATGACTGCAGAGGTTCCATTTTACTTCCTCTTTTGCCAACAGTCACTTTAATAAATCTTTGTTTTTCATTCTTTTTGAAAAAATTCTTAGTGTTGTGTCTGTTTTCCTGACTTAATTGTGTCCGATATAGTGCAGTTATTTTAAATTTTATATCTTAACATTCCAACATCTGTTGGTTGATTCTTCATTTTATTGACAGATTGTGTTGTTTTCTATATACTTGGGTTATTTTGTTTTTGAGTGCTGCATACTGTCTATGAAAAATTATACAGACAATTTAAGAATCTGCATTTTGTATCCAGCTGTGGAACTGGCAAGCTTTTCCTTTAATGGCCATATAGTAAATACTATTGACTTTGTAAGTCAGTGATCTTTGTGCAATTCCTCAGCTTTGCCTTTGTGGTATAAAAGCAGCCATTGACAATACATAAATGAATGACTGAGTCTGGCTGTGTTCCAATAAATCTTTATTTAAAAAACAAACAGTGGGCTGCATTGGGTTCAAGGTCTATGGTTTGCTGACTCTTGTTCTAGAGAGGTTTTACTTCTGTCTCTGATAAGAGAATAAGCTAGGACTGCTAGCAATGTGATGCTACTTTATTTCAATCAGGAATTGAGATAATTCAAAACTAGACCTATGTTCTTATAATGACTGATCTGTATTTAGTTCATCCAAAACTTTAGAGCCTAGGACAGCATTTCTCAACCTTGTTGCTACTTTGGGCCAGGTAATTCTTTTGTCCATGCGCAATCTTGGTCCTTACAGGATGTTTAGCAGCACCTGACCTCTAACCCCAAGATGCCAGTAGTGTGCCTCCTTCCATTTATGACAACTGAAAATGCCTATAGACAGCCAGAATTTCCCACATTCAAACCACTAAGGCCACCCTAATTATCAGACTTGAACCCCACCATTTCCTTTCTTACCCCCCCAGTGTTATGTACCTCAAAAACTCTGTTCAGGTTCTCAACTTTCAGCCACTTCTTTAAGAATGGAATGAACACTCTAGTGTAAAATCACCCTAGATGTTGGTGCCCTCTCTGGATTTCTTTCTTCTTGATCTTGACACATTCTTTTTCTTTTTTTCCTTGTAGTTTTTCTAGTCTCTATTTCAGATTATTTTTCCAGGTTAAGTAGTCTCTGTTACTATAAGTGGAACTCCCAATGCATCATACTTTTAAGGGACTTTTAAAAACAATTGCTATAAATTTAAAGGGATATTATAATTTTGTTATGTTCTATATTTCATTAGACCTAATTGACAATGATAAATTGGTATATTTGTTCCATATAGTTTCAATAGATTCCAGTTATACTAAACATTAAATTTCATTTATTATAGAACTTTTTTCTATGCACATTAATCAGTTAATTCTAGTTCATTAACAACTTAAAATTAAATAATTCAATTTCCGTGGGAAAATAGAGAACTGCTATATTTCTAAATTGATTTTGAAAAGCCTATAGTATAATTGAATCTTGACATAATTTATGTTAATCAGAATTTAGTACTAAAATAAAACATGCAGATCAGTTGAGGATAGTGGATTTGAAATGGGAAAAAATGATTTAAGTAAAAATTACTAGGAAAAATTAAGCTTTGGTCATTTCTTAGGATAGTGATAATTGAGTTTGTTGAAGAGTTTTTAATTATGTGATTATTAAAGAATTATGTGTTCAATATATTTGGTTTTTTAATTAACAACCTGTGTGACTGTGGGTCTATTCATTTAGCCTTTCTGGGACTCAGTTTTATTGTATGCCTCATAAAATAAATATTAGCAAATATTTTTTGAACATGTATCATGCAAGGCATTATTCTATGTATTTTATACATATTAACTCGGAGAAGGCAATGGCACCCCACTCCAGTACTCTTGCCTGGAAAATCCCATGGGCGGAGGAGCCTGGTAGGCTGCAGTCCATGGGGTCACTAAGAGTCGGACATAACTGAGCGACTTCACTTTCACTTTTCACTTTCATGCATTGGAGAAGGAAATGGCAACCCACTCCAGTGTTCTTGCCTGGAGAATCCCTGGGACAGGGGAGCCTGGTGGGCTGCCATCTGTTTAGCCTTTCTGGGACTCAGTTTTATTGTATGCTTTCATAAAATAAATATTAGCAAATATTTTTTGAACACATATCATGCAAGGCATTATTCTATGTTTTATATATATATTAACTAGGATAATCCTCAAAAGAACTATTTGAGATTGGTATGGTTCTTATACCTACAGTTTAGATTAGGAAATGAATTTATGAATGCAGTGCTTACATTTGGTATAATATGACTGAAGATTAGAATTGGAGTTTTAGCATGATTAATTCCATGTAACTTATGTAGTTACTATCAAATAACTCTTCTTGCATGTAACTTTGTAAAATCTCATAAGATATCTTAAAAATAACTTGTAAAATACCTTGGCCAGTAATATTTTAGATCATCATTGTCCTCAAATCTTTGGATATGCCCATATATTAAAATCTAAAACTATCGATACTTGCATTCTTTTACTGCTTTTAAGGAAAGATTTACCCAGTGGGCTTCCCTGATGGTTCAGATGATGAAGAATCTGCTTGCTATGCAGTTTAATCCCTGGGTTGGGAAGATTCCATGGAGAAGGAAATGGCAACCCACTCTAGTATTCTTGCCTGGAGAATTCCATGGACAGAGGAGCCTGGTGGGCTATAGTGCACATGGTTGAAAACAGTTGAGTCAGACATGGCTGAGCAACTTTCACTTTTATGTCAAAGTAATTCTTACATTTTCTTAATCAGACTACTTTCCTCCAAACTAGAGACTTCAAAAATAATTTACTCTGGCTTGTCATCTGCAATTGACAACTTCCTATAGTCCTATACTTGAGCTTCAGCTAACTGCCCTTGTGGCTCAGCTGGTAAAGAATCTGCCTGCAATGTGGGAGGCCTGGTTTGATCCCTGGGGTGGAAAGATCCCCTGGAGAAGGGAAAGGCTATCCACTCCACTATCATGGCCTAGAAGACTCCATGGACTGTATTTCATGGACTCATGGAAAGTCAGACATGACTGAGTGACTTTCACTTTAACTGTAGAAAAAGAAAAATTGCTTTAAATTCTTTACTCTAGAAAGGTTAATTTAGGCAATTTTCAAAAATCAGATTGAGAAATTATAAAGCCATATTTAAAAAAATTAATTTGCTCACTAACAATTGTTATGACCTAAATCATAAACTGCAAGGAGATCCAACCAGTCCATCCTAAAGGAGATCAGTCCTGGGTGTTCATTGGAAGGACTGATGCCAAAGCTGAAACTCCAATACTTTGGCCACCTCATGCAAAGAGTTGGCTCATTGGAAAAGACCCTGATGCAGGGAGGGATTGGGGGCAGGAGGAGAAGGGGACGACAGAGGATGAAATGGTTGGATAGCATAACTGAGTCAATGGACATGAGTTGAGTGAACTCCGGGAGTTGGTGATGGACAGGGAGGCCTGACATGCTGCGATTCCTGGGGTCGCAAAGAGTCGGACACGACTGAGCAACTGGACTGAACTGAACTGAACTGAAATCATAAACATTATGTATGTGCTTTGAATGGCTTATACATATTCATGGTAGAAAATTTAAAAGGTTTCTAGTGAAAAGGTGTTTGTCTCCATAGGTTCCATTACATAGGAAATTAGGCAAGTTGAGAACTATAGCAAACTAATTTTAAAGGAGAATCTTCCTTACAAGTTTCTTACATTATCTTCAGACAGTACATTACAGGTTTTTAAAGTTAACACATCAGTTTTTCTGTTCAACAATTATTTGTTCAATGCTGTTAGTTTCAAGGAGACACTGAGGCCAGCAGTTTTACATTTGATATACAACTGATTCAAGAGGAAGCTTAAAAAAAAAAACAATCCTAGAATATTGCCAAACCAGCTAATTAAAAATCTAGAAGAGGAGCTGTCCAGACAATAGATTATTTTTTTCTTTTTTAAAACTCCCTAGCGGATTCTGATAGGCACCAGATTAAACATGGTACCCCATACTGTGAGACAGATAAAGATAGGTTCAGAATCAGCTCTTTTCACCAAATATTAATACACAAGTGGGTGAAATACACACAGTGCATTATAAATATTTTAAAACTGGCTGTCTGAACAAAAAGCTTTAATTTGTAGCATTTGCTGATTTTCATGGTATAAACACTTTCATCACGGCCAATTTCAAGCTAACATCATGACTCACTGAATGCAAAGCTTGGAAGACATATGAAAATGCACACTATTATACAGTATTTCTACCATCCAGTGATAACACACATAAATACCTCACGAGCACAGTTAATAACAATATATAGTAAAATAATTAGGGAGTATGAGTTTTGACTATTTGTTTAAGCAACAAAATTATTAAATTATATTTTAAATATAATTTAATTGTAAGTTACATAATTTAACATTTAATAATGTCTCCCTATAACAACCGCTCACTAAACCCTACAACATTTAAAAATTGGTTCTTGAGAGCCTGTACAATCCATTTCCTCTAATACATTGTGAAATATGAAGTGCAATAGAATACTGGAAATAAATAAACACTATGGAAGCTCATTTTCTCCTTTGCTCCTGAAAGCCACTTAGTGGATGTAGTGGAAGGCATATTATTCCCTTTTGACTGATGAGGATATCAAGTTTCATAGAGATTTCAATTTGTCCCCTCCTGAGAAAGCCACAGGGCCGGACCAGAACACCATCATCTGTCTCCCATTCACTGTCTCACCCACACACTTTTTTAGAATCATCTTAGAAAAAAAGAAAACTAATTGGGGAACTTTTTTCAGAAGAAAATTTTAACTATTGATATACCTATATTTAAAACTTGTCTAAACACCTTCCTTATCACTGAAGTGATTTCTTTATAAGGATGAAGTTTACAATAACATTTCACACAGAAGCTCTGGCTCTTACTTTATGCCCTTGTTAGTGATGTGAAGATGCTGAAAGGAATGTAAGTTTTGCTCCCTACACTCAAGAAACGTTCAGTCTTAGGTATCGCATCACTATGTTGTATGCCTGAAACTAACATAACCTTGTATATCAATTATACTTCCACTTGAGGGTGGTGGGTTGAGCTGTTCAGTAAGAGAAATCTTAGTTCCCCGACCAGGAATCTAACCTGTGCCCCCTGCATTGAGAGTTCAGAGTCTTAACCACTGGACTGCCAGGGAAGTCCTATACTTCAGTTTATTTTAATCCTCCCAAAAATTGAATGGAGATTTGTTCTTATGCTCCTACTTGAATGTGACTCAGCTAAAACAGGTCTATTTTTGTGTATGTGTGTATCTACTTCAGCTTCTCTCCCAACTTCTTTATTCTAGGCGCCGAACTTCCAGTTTTCTTCCATTCCTGAGAAGACTTCGGATTGGCCAGCTGATAACCAAAAGCTTTGGTCACTGGCAGGACTTTAGGTCGGCTGCTCTTGGTCAAGTTCTAATAACAGATTCTATCCCTCACTGGCCTTTGTAGTAGAGGTTATAGCAAGCTTTCTCCTTTCCTGGGCAGGCAGGCAGGCAGGCTAGTTGACATTTCTAAGTACAGATAGAATAAGAAGAGAAATGCGAAAAGAAAAGTGCAAGATCTCCAATGTTTGAAGTTCAGTTAGTGGTTGTATTAGATCAGAACACATGGCCGTTCAGAAGAAACAAATGACTTGCCTGATATCATGTAGTAAGTTAACACTAAACTCCTAAACTCTATTGTACACAAAAGTATCAAATCACCTTTATTATTTTGGTAAGGCAGTTGCTTCTAAAAAATGGTCTTTATGTTAATATACTGCTTTCATAAAGTTTCCCAAAATTCCCTGTTTTATGTCTCTTTGCTTTTTTGTTCAGTGGCTATTTTGTGTTTTAAAGTGTGAGCTCAGAGGTCAAGAACATGGTTTGGCTCAATTTCATTTATTGTTCACTGTGGTTCCATATCACAATGAAAGCCAATGGAGAATTCTTTCTTTTTTTTTTCTTTTTTTAGTAATCATTATCTGAAGATGCCAATAGCTTTCATAACTTTTCCCAGAAAGACTTTCCCTAAAGGAAACTGGGGAGCTTGGTTGTATGTTATTTAGGTCATTTAATCAGAAAGAAAATCATCTGTCTTTGATCATGCCCTTGCCAGAAGACCCCTAACTCATTACTGTGCTATTAATGAGGCTGGATTTTAAAGCAGGTGTTGTTAAGTGCAATCAGAGCAGCTTTATTAAGCCGCAAATTGTCTTGCGATGACAAAGGAAGTCAGATTGGTCCATGCTCAGTTAACCTTTGTCTATATGCATGACTTGGCTGATTAAACAGCAATTGATAATGACCTTCAGTCTGGCAAAGTTGGAAAAAGGTGATGCCTGACGCTGGCGTTCATTGTATGTGATGTGAGTGACAGCCAGGCAATCTCTTTAATTTAGAAATCTATAATGCAATTTCTAAATTAACTAATATCACAGTGCAATGAGCAACTAATTTATGTGTATTAAACTATATTTTGATGTGTGTGTTATTTCGGAGGAGAAACATGATTGCAAAGAGAGAGTTAACATCGAGTCAAAGCAGCTTTGACTAGCCATCCTTAGTAGTAAGAAAAAGTAGACTGAAAGATAAAGGACAGTTGTTTTTTGGAGATTATTAATTTATTTAACAGGCATACTGGGCTCCTAATATGCTGAAGACCTGGCCTGGTGAATTAAACACAGAAGCTGCTTCTCAGAGCTCACAATGGGTGATAGACAGGAACATTAATTTTATTACAATTTATTCAGTGCAACAGCAGTTTATCATTAGTAAGTGAGAAGAATGCTGTCATTCTCAGGACCTTGACTGACTCCAAAATGTGGAAAGATAATCAGGGCTGTGGGGGAAATCGCAATTTATTGAGTACCTATTATATGCTAGGTACTTTGTTCACATTACCCCTCTGAATCCAAGTAACAATTCTTAGGTAAATATTTAATTTCATAGAGGAGAAAACAGTTCATTCTATTGCCCAAAGTCAGTCAAATGGTAAGTGAGTAGCACAGCCAGGATTTGATATGGAGCTCTGTTTGTCTCTAAACACACAGCATCCTGAGGAAACACTCAAGATAAATGGAAATAAGAGTCAACATCAAATTAGGTATCATTGGTGCTGTGTGTGTATGTTTGTGTTTGTGTGTGTGTGTGTTCTAGGTTGCTTATTGCCTGGTTTGGGAATACCTGGGTCACATTATCTTGGAATCAGTATTAAGCAGTGGCAGCTGTCTCATGATTTCATAAATTTCTCTGTAATTTTTGAAAGCTCATCTTCATGAACAGGCACGTAATATCTTCACTATTTATCACATCCTTTGCATAAAGGGTTCACATCCCCGGTGGCTCATATGGTAAAGCGTCTATCTACAATGCAGGAGACCCGGGTTTGAGCCCTGGGTTGGGAAGATCCCCTGGAGAAGGAAATGGCAACCCACTCCAGTGTTCTTGCCTGGAAAATCCCAGGGACGGGGGAGCCTGGTGGGCTGCCGTCTATGGGTCGCACAGAGTCGGACACGACTGAAGTGACTTAGCAGTCCAGAGAAGGTTGTAACTTGAAATTTTGCTAACACTTATACTTCCCAGCTTGGGCCTGAGGACACTTTTTTCTGGTATATGTTAAGAGATGTGCCAGGAAAAGTGTCTAGCCAGGCTCATATAGGTTTGTTTAACTGTTCAGCAAAATTAGAGAGGCTTCTTTTTTTACTGCAAGACCTTTCAGAGCCTTTAATATGCTAATGAAGTATTGTGACTTTCCAAGGATAGGATTTGGTATTCTGCATTTCCCAAGTTTTCTTGACCATGAAGCTCTTTGTTCTTTGAGCACCAATTAACACTCACAAGGATTAGTGTGTACAGAAAAGAGTGAGCTCCCGCTTTATAAAAAATTTAACACCCAAGTCACAGCTTAGAGGAGGCAGAAAGATGAAAGAACATCTATAAGAAATATAGGAAAGTTCAATGATCAATTTACTTTTTTCATAACTTTGCAAGAACTTGTTGTAAGCATTTCAATGCTGGAAAAACTTTAGTGAATGATATGATCACTTCTGACATAAATATAAATGATATCTAAATTACCTAAACCAAACATCAATCATTACTCTTAATATTGGTTAAGTTTCTCTGAGTCCTGCATTTCCTGATTTTGAGATTATATAAAGGTAATCAAAAGTTTAGTAGGCTAAATGTAACATGGGACTTTGAAATAAACTTCAAGCTTACTAAGAATTGTCTAAGATCAATAAAAGTATGAATTATTTGCAGCTCTATTAGCTGTATTGTTCTAGATCAACTCTGGTTGCATTTGTAGAATCACCTTTCAGAACCATATTTTTAAAACTACCAACCCACAAACAAAATCTCTGATGATTCTGTAAGGGTCAACTGTCAATCATTCCCCACCAGGGTAACATCTCTTTGGTCCTGTCCAGGCTCCTCCACTTTCTGCCCCTGCTCTACAACATTCTATTTCTGCCCTCACATTCATCTCACTGGTTGCTTCCTGCTATCATTGCTGGAAACCAGTTAATATCAGATACTAAAACTCTCCATTTGCAAGGGCAAATGTTAAATTATAGGCTATCTCTACCACTCCAAGTGCATTTGCTGTATTATAATTGTTATTGCTAACAGCACTTCCTGTTCTTGTCCTGTTACTGTATTAATGTATCACACTAACTGTGGGAGCCTTGAATTACCCTTGAAGCTACTGGAATCTTTCCAAGCATGCACTATAATAGTCTCATTGCCTGGAAATGGCTTAAACTCAAAGGGAAGAAGGCTGCTTTGAAGACTGTCTGAGAGTTGTCATATTTGAGAAGGAAACAAGTTCACTTGTCGCCAATTCATAATTATTTTTTTCCATTTAAATATTTTCCAGTCTTCCTCAGAAGGCCACTTAGTTCTACCCACTTTAAAGAAGTCCTATTTCTTCCTATTTAATCTGTCACTTTTGCAGCAAATAGATCCCAAAATAACATGATAAAAAATAGTAAGTGGCATTAATTGCAATAAGGCCACCTGTTTGGCACAATGACAATCTCAATTGACTTCCACATACAGGCTGAAGTAAAAGTGAAAGTGTTAGTCAGTCATCTGTGTTCATCTCTTTGTGACCCCATGGACTGTGGCCTGCCAGGCTCCTCTGTCCATGGAATTCTCCAGGCAAGAAAACTAGAGTGGGTAGCCATTCCCTTCTCCAGGGGATCTTCCCAACTCAACGATGGAACCCAAGTCTCCTGCATTGCAGGCAGATTCTTTCAATCTGACCCACCAGGGAAGCCCTATACAGGCTAATGATCAGCAAATGGATGGGGATGGTGCCTGATCATTGGCCTTCTGATGAAATAGGCCTGGGATATGACCCTCATGAAAAGTTTTGTAGGACAGAGCAGGACTTATTCAAGTTTTCCTTCAAGGTTATATATTTCCTTCTCAGATAATGAACAGGTTTGAGTATTATTTTACAGGTTGAGCAATCACAGATTGTGACTTGGATAGGTGAAAATTACTTGGGGGAAGAGGATAAGAAAAATACATTTAGCTGATAGATATTTCAATTTTCCCGAGAAAAGAAATGAGTGTACCAGATCATAATCATTTTAGTAAATTACATTTCAATGCTGAGTCATTGGCACAGAAGTGAGGTGATACTTGGCCCTTGGAAAGATAAATTACACAGCTGTATTATCCAAATCTCTGTATTAAAAATGACTTAGGGGAACTGTGAAAGGAACTTAAGCCATGCAGGAAAACTTGAAGAGTTTGCAGTTACCTTTTAAAAAGGAAAATGAGTCCAAAGATCTTAGGAAGAATCTCCAGGAAATATTTGCACTGGAAGTAACATTGCCATAAATGATTGCCTTGTTTTAGCCTTTCCCAGTGGAGAAGGCAATGGCACCCTACTCCAGTACTCTTGCCTGGAAAATTCCATGGGTGGAGGAGCCTGGTGGGCTACAGTCCATGGGGTCGCTGAGAATCGGACATGACTGAGCAACTTCACTTTCACTTTTCACTTTCATGCATTGGAGAAGGAAATGGCAACCCACTCCAGTGTTCTTGCCTAGAGAATCTCAGGGATGAGGAAGCCTGGTGGGCTGCTGTCTATGGGGTCACACAGAGCCGGACACAACTGAAGGGACTTAGCAGCTTTTCTCATGTGACCATCAAATGGATAAAAAGGATGCAAAATGCAAGATGACATCTCTGAGACTCATTTAGTTGAATTGACTAAAACTACAACTATTTTGCTGCTTAAGTCTATTCATCCTCTTTATCAGTCTTTTCAAAGTGAGAAGCAGTGTGATGCTAGGATGGTGGTTCTCAAAGTGTGGTTCCCAGACCAGCCACATCAGCTTATCTGGGAACTTGTTAGAAAAGTGAATGCTGGGACTCTATTTACACCAGCTGAATGAGAAACTGTGGTGGTGGGGAGTATCTGCTAGAATAGATACTCCCTGAGATCCTCATTCACGCCGTAGTTAGAGAACATTCCCACGCAGAAGCTTTGTGAAATTAGGAAACTAATTCACCAAATCAGCTAGGTGAGCATAAACAAAGTTCCAACTTCTCTGAAGTTTATTTCTTATCAGCATATTGAGGAGTGTGGGTTACATAATTTCTGATTGTGTAATTCTATATTGTTACTCACACATTAATATCAACATTCCTGCATAGCAGCACTATTTACAATACCCAAGGCATAGAAGCAACCTTAATCTCCATTGACAGATGAATGGATAAAGAAGACATGTTTATGAGTGGAATATTGCTCAACCTTTAAAAAGAATGAAATAATGCCATTTGTAGGAATGTGGATGGACCTAGAAATTATCATACTAAATGAAGTCAGGCAGAGAAAGACAAATGTCTATATGATTCCACTTATATGTGGAATCTAAAAAAAAAAAAGAGACACATGAACTTATATACAAAACAGAAGTAATCTCCAATCATAGGAAACAAGCTTATGGTTACCAAAGAGAAAAAGAAGGGAGGGATAAATTGAGAATTTGGGAATAGCAGATATACACTACTATATGTAAAATAGATACACAATAGGAACCTACTGTATAAAATAGGGAACTATACTCAATATCTTGTAATAAACTGTAATGGAAAAGAACATGAAAAAGAATATATATGTGAATATATATACAAATATATATAACTGAATCATTTTGCTGTACATCTGAAACATAAATCAACTATATTTCAATAAAAAAAAATTAAAATTCCAACTTTCAGTGTTGAAAGTTTAGGTTCCAAAGGTAGAAAGCCATGATTTCAAATCCCTACTGTACCCCAATAGCTGTATCTTTCTTCTTATGTTAAGCCTCTCAGAGCCTTGATTTCCTCATCTGTAAACTGCAGGTAATAATAGTGCTTACATCATAGATTTTTGGAAGTTAAATGAGATAATGCATGTGGAGTCCTTAGCATGGTAAGTGGTATATATAAGGGCTCAATAAAGGATAATTATCATTGTTTGGAACTAGAGGTCCTAAAAACAGAGACATCCAATTTTCAAAATCATAGAATTAGACAAAGGACTTCCATTGGAAGCCCTGTGAGGAAAGACGGGTGTTTCAGAACAAACGGGCATGTTTAACTTCAGTTACTTGCAACTAATTGATCCATGCAATTAAAAAAAAATATTCATCAACATTTAAGATTTCCATTCTTCTACAGAGGAAAAAAAATGTGCATTTCCCCTCACATTATTTGGTTAAACTGCAATCATTTTAAAACATGGAGAGGAGTGGTGAAATTTGGGTGGAACAATGAGATGCTAGTATAATGATGGTGATTTTTCTTTTTTTTCTGAGCAGCTTTATTTTCGTTTGATCCAAAGAAGAAAACACAATTGTTTGGGCTAGATTTGCAAACAGTCAGCAAGGAAATCACGCATTAATTGTTTCCATGAAAGCGTGATGCTGCTCCTGTTTGTCTGTGTTTATCGCGGCACCAGACGGTCTGATTGGGAAAGTGCTTCGAAGCAGGAGAGCCCAGGAAGCGGGCGCTAATAGATGCCTCTTTAGTGTAAGGTGTTCGGTATCAGACAAGCTTTTGTTGACCTTGTTCCTATACACAATGAGTCTGTGTGGAGAGCTGTGTGCAGCAGCGGCTCGGCCTCTGTTTTACTTCTTAATTTCTTTCACAGCATCAAAAGGCTTTTCTATTCAAAAGCTTTTCTTTTTCTTTTACTCCTGAGCCTCTGCAATTGAGGCAGAACTGCAATCTACCAGCAGCAGCTTTTGTTCTGGCCTTTCAGGAGGCTGGGGAACAGTATGAGTCCTTCCTAATTAGCCCGAGAACCAATGAAATCCTTCGCCAAGCCAGGAGAGGCTGCAATCCCACAGCCCAAGTGGCAGAAAAGGGGGGAAAGGCCTCTTTAATTAAGGCCCAACAAAACCGGGTTTAAAAATGGTATTTTGCTCTCTACAAATGTCTTTTTTTAAATCCCTGTAAATGCTGGCACTTACGCATGCTTTTAAATTGTGCCTTCAGTTGTGCCAATGGACTGGTGTTCTGCTTTGGCTAAAGACTGCAGAAATTTTGGCCCATAAGCTTGTACGACCCAGCAGCTCTAGGCTGCATCTGTGTTGCCTTTCACAAGAAGCCTAGGACATGCTAGAGGCAACGAGCTGATCATCAGGAGATGGTCTGCACTTACAAAATGATGCGAACAGCCATATCTTCCCAAGTGGCTCAGTAGTAAAGAATCCACCTTCCCGTGCAGGAGACATAAGAGATGCGTGTTTGATCCCTGGGTCAGGAAGATCTGCTGGAGGAGGGCATGGCAACCCACTCCAATACTCTTGCTCGGAGAATCCCATGGACAGAGGAGTCTGGTGGTGGCTATAGTCCATGGGGTCACAAGGAGTCAGACAGTACTGAAGCGACTTAACACACACACATGGGATGTTCACAAATGTCATTGCCCTGCTGATGCCATATATTAATTTAATTAGTATGTCTCTGTTTCCTGTCTCTCTGTTATGTCTTGCAAACTTACAGCATTTATTTTTTCTGTGGTGACCCTTTTGTGGCTTAATATGTTCAGGTTTGGATGCTGTCTTTGAATGTGCTACTATGCATGATCATTCTGGTCTGCCTTTTAGGTATGTCCTACCTTTACAATAGCATATATGTGTAAATGATTAGGTTATGTTCTTTATTTTCAAGCTACAAATTCTTTCCTCCAATTTTATAAATTATAAACATCACTGTAAAAAAAGAAATTTAATGTAGAACATCACAGGAAATAACATTTCTTTTTTATTTTCTATTTTTTATTGAAGCTTAGTTGATTTACAGCATTATGCTAGTTTCAGGTGTACAGCCTAGTGATTCAGTGTTTTTGTAGATTATACTCCATTAAAAGCTATTACAAAATAATGGCTATAATTCCCTGTGCTGTACAATATATCCCTGCCTGTTGTTTGTTTATCTATTTTCTATATTGTAGTTTGTATCTCTTAGTCCCAAAGTTCTATCTTCCGCCTACCCCTATCCTCTCCCAAATGCTAAACCACACATTTGTTTTCTCTGTGAGTCTATTTCTGTTTTGCTATATACATTCTTGTGTTTTATTTTTTAATTTCCATATACAAGTGATAGTATAATTTTTCTTTATCTGTCTGACTTATTTCATTAAGCATAATGTTCCCTGGGTCCTTCTGTATTGTTGCAAAGGACAAAATTTCATTCTTTTTATGGCTGAGTAATATTCTACTGTGTATATATATATATCTCACACCTTCTTTATCCATTCATCTATTGATGGAATTTGGGTTACTTCTATATCATGGTTATTGTAAATAACCATGCTGTTATTAAAACCAAGCAGGACCCTTTGGGGTTTCTGGGCACAGAAGCCTTTCTATGTGCCCCTCCTCCCAATTTCTTTATTATAAGAAATAGGCTTTATTCAGGCTCCTTGGCCTTCCCTGAGTTCCAACAAGCAGGTTCAAATGGTTGCTAATCAGTGGAAGGAATGTATGCAGAGGCAAAGGAGAAGCAATTAAGAACAAATGGTGCAGCCCTGGGACAGGGTCCTGGCTCCCTCTCAAGGGGTATACATAACAATATCCTTGAGCTGTTTGTGAGACGCCGAAACCCGCACCAGGTGGGAAAGGTTAACCGCATGCTGCTCACAAGCACGTATGCCCCAGACCAGCTAGAACCAGGCTGATGCTGACTCCCACTTATCTCACCACCAGCCAATCAGAAGAATGTCCACAAGCTGATCATGCCTTTTTGAAACATTACTATAAAACTCCTCACTACCCTCTTTGGGTCTGGACACAGTTCTGAGGATGTTAGCCCATTGTGGCCCTCTTTGCCTGGCAAAGCAGAAAGCTATTCTTTTCAACTTCACCCAAAACTCTGTCTCCAACGTTTAGTTTGGCGCTGGGGGTGCAGGGGCCAGATTTACTGTAAGTATTGGGGTGCATGTATCTTTTTGAATGACTGCTTTTGTTTTTTCCCAGATGTATACTCAGGAGTGAAATTGCTAGATCATATAGTAGCTCTAGCTTTAATTTTGAAGTGAAAGTGAAGTCGCTCAGTCGTGTCCGACTCTTTGCGACCCCATGGACTGTAGCCTGCACCAGGCTCCTCCCTCCATGGGATTCTCCAGGCAAGGTAATTTAATTTTGAAAAACCCCCATATTGTTTTCCATAGTGACTGTATCAATTTACATTCCCACCAATAGTGTAGAAGGGTTCTCTTTTCTCCACATTCTAGCCAACATTTGTTATTTGCAGACTTTCTCTTCATATGACCATCTTATGAATGAAGGTGTGACGATTAAAAGCGATGTAAGACAGTAGAGATGTTTCTCTAAGTGATAAGGCTGGTGTAGGCAAATCCGTGGTTCCTGATGATCCAAGGGGCGGAAGCATTGTGTAACAAGAATGCAGAGTTTTAGAAGTATGGAGTGGAGCTTGAGGTGAGGTTCGGACATTCACAGAAACATATCAAGCAGGCAGGGGGACATGTGGTTGAGAGCTTGAGAATAATCCTCAGGGTGAAGTTGTACAGGTGGGACCCATGCATCTGAGGGAGCCCCTGGAGCCGCTGGCATGGGTTAGGAGGCACTGAGAAAGCCACCTTGGTTCACCTATATCTAGAGGTAAAAAGAAGAAGAGCATTCATGAAAAGATCTGAGAGGTAGCGCTTAAAGGAGGAAAACCCAGATTCTACAGCATGATGGGAAAACACGGTGAGAATGCTACAAGAAGGTGAGGAGGCTGTGTGAAAGGAGGCTGCCACCAGGCCTGGGAAGCGCCGGGTATAATCACACAGTGATGACATACTTTTACATGCATGAACTTATTGAATTCTGCCAGTTACCCTATAAAGCATGCTTGGGAAAACAGGATAAATTTCAACAATTCGCTCACAGTCATGCACTTCATAAGTGGTGGAACTGTCCAGTTGAGATCTGTCTGATTCTAAGGCCCAGGCTAAGACTGTTAAATCCGAGTACAGAAATTCATAGAAAATAAGTGAAAAGGGAGAAAAGAAAAGTCAGTTTTGAGATCATTGGTATCTTTGAATGATAGGTGTCTGTCAGAAGAAAGGGAGCCTTAAGGGAAAATGGTAACAAGGATATTTGTTTCTAACTTCATTCTGTAGACAGACTCTAGGTCCATTCATGTCTTACAAATGACCCAGTTTCATTCCCTTTTATGGCTGAGTAATCTTCCATTATATATATAGACCACATCTTCTTTACTCATTCCTCTGTTGATGGACATTTAGGTTGCTTCTGTGTCCTGCATACTGTAAATAGTGCTGCAATGAACAGCAAGGTGCATGTGTCTTTTTGAATTATAACAGATATATGTGATATCTAGAAAAATGGCACAGATGAACTTATGTGCAGAGCAGGTATGGAGACACAGACTTAGAGAATGGACGTGTGGGTACAGTAAGGGTGTGGGATGAATTGGGATATTGAGATTGACATATGTGCACTGCCATGAATAAATTAGCTAGTGGGAAGCTGCCAAGAGCACAGAGAGCTCAGCATGGTGCTCCGTGGTGACCTAGAAGGCTGGGGTCGGGGCAACAGGGGAGGCTCAAGAGGCAGGGGGTACATATATACATACAGCTGATGCGTACCATGGAAGAGAGAGATAGATTCAGGGGATCAGATCTATAGACTGAGTGCCTGAAGAACTATGGCTAGAGGTCCGTGACATTGTACAGGAGGAGGTGATCAGAATGATCTCGAAGAAAAAGAAAGGCAAAAAGGCAAAATGGTTGTCTGAGGAAGAGTTACAAATAGCTGAGAAAAGAGTAGAAGTGAAAGACAAGGGAGAAAAGGAAAGATATACCCATCTGAATGCAGAGTTACAAAGAATAACAAGGAAATATAAGAAAGCCGTTCTAAGTGAATAATGCAAAGAAATAGAGAAAAACAATAGAATGGGCAAGACCAGAGATCTCTTCAAGAAAAGTAGATATCAAGGGAACATTTCATGCAAAGATGGGCACAATAAGGGATAGAAACAATATGGACCTAAAAGAAGCAGAAGATATTAAAGAGAGGTGGCAAGAATACACAGAAGATCTATACAAAAATGACCTTAATGACCCAGACAACCATGATAGTGTGAGCACTCACCTAGAGCCAGATATCTTGGAGTAAGAAGTCAAGTGGGTCTTAGGAAGCATCACAGGAACAAAGCCAGTGGAGGTGAGAGATTCCAGCTGAGCTATTTCAAATCCTAAAAGATGATGCTGTGAAAGCACTGAACTCAATATATCAGAAAATTTGGAAAACTCAGCAGTGGCCACAGGATAGGAAAAGGTCAGTTGTCATTCCAATCCCAAAGAAAGGCAATACTGCACAGTTGCACTCATTTCAAATGCTAGCAAAGTAATGCTCAAAATTCTCCAAGTGAGCCTTCAACAGTATGTGAACAGAGAACTTCCAGATGTACAAACTGGATTTAGAAAAGGCAGAGTAACCAGAGATCAACCAATAACCACTGCATCATAGAAAAAGCAAGAGAATTGCAGAAAAACATCTATTTCTGCTTCATTGACTACACTAAAACCTTTGACTATGTAGATCACAACAAGTTGTGGAAAATTCTTAAGAGACGGGAATACCAGATGACCTTACCTGCATCCTGAAAAACCTGTATACAGGTCAAGAAGCAGTAGTTAGAATCAGACACAGAACACTGAACCGATTCCAAATTGGGAAAGGAGTACATCAAGGCTGTATATTGTCACCCTGCTTATTTAACTTATATACAGAGTACATCATGAGAAATACTGGGCTGGATGACTCACAAGCTGGAATCAAGATTGCCAGGAGAAATATCAATAACCTCAGATATGCAGATGACACCACCCTTATGGCAGAAAATGAAAAGGAGAGTGAAAACCTGGTTTAAAACTCAACATTCAGAAAACTAAGATCATGGCATCTGGTCCCATCACTTCATGGCAAGTAGATGGGGAAACAATGGAAACAGTGAGAGACTATTTTCTTGGGCTCCAAAATCACTGCATATGGTGACTGCAGCCATGAAATTAAAAGACCCTTGCTTCTTGGAGGAAAAGTTATGACTAAACTAGACAGCATATTAAAAAGCAGAGACATTACTTTGCCAAAAAAGGTCCATCTAGTCAAGGTTATGATTTTTCCAGTAGTCATGTATGGATGTGAGATTTGGACTCTAAAGAAACTGAGCACTGAAGAATTGATGCTTTTGAACTGTGGTGTTGGAGACTCTTGAGAGTCCCTTGGACTGCAAGGAGATCCAACCAGTCCATCCTAAAGGAAATCAGTTCTGAATATTCATTGGAAGGACTGATGCTGAAGCTGGAACTCCAATACTTTGACCACCTCATGCAAGGAACTGACTCATTGGACCCTGATGCTGGGAAAGATTGAAGGTGGGAGGAGAAGGAGATGACAGAAGATGAGATGGTTGGATGGCATCACCGACTCAATGGAGTGAGTTTGAGTAAAGTCCGGGAGCTGGTGATGGACAGGGAGGCCTAGTGTGCAGCAGTCCATGGGTTGCCAAGAGTCTGACACGACTGAGCGACTAAACTGAATTCAATATAGATTGGAACTTTGTGACACCACGGCAAGTAGGACATGACTGAACAATGAAGCACAGCACACAGATTGAAACGTGGCAATACCAAACTGCAAGCGATAAGGGCACTCTGCTGGAAGAAGCAAAGGGAGCAGACACAGAAGTGATGCAAGAAATTATAGGGTTGACTATAGCTTCAGCAGTTGCTTTATTTGGGAAAGCCTAGTTTTCTGTTTGTGATTGGTTGTTCTCAAGTTTCAACTTCTTAATCTTGAGGCATTTACCAAAATTGACTCTGGCTTAGATTTCTCTGGTTTACTCAGCTGCCAAGGCATTATGGCCAAAGTTTTATGACTTTCTGTCTTAATTACTTTAACGATATCAGTTTGTCCCTTCCTGATTTCCCATTTTGTAATACAATGGGCAACTCACTTTCTTTCGTCTAACCATCATGTTTATAGCAATTCAAATATTAACCATAAGAGCCTCTTCTTGAAGTCCTTTAAAACATTCACCATGTTGTTCTCATTCAAGTGCCTGAATGCTCATCTGATTTTGAAACCGAGAAACTGCCTGCCAGTCTGAGTTTGGTGTCCAGAGGAAAGAAGCTAAGAAAGAATATAGGTCCAGAGTTTAGTCAGTTGTCCTATTGTGCTTGCTACTCCATCATGATGGCTTTGGGTGACTATGAATCAAGAGCAAAAGCTATGCCTCTCTAGGAGAGCAGACAGGGACAGTGGTGAGGTTCCTTCCACAGTGTTCTTTAGCACATCCAATCTCATCAGTAAAGCAGCCCAGGATCAATGCTGGATTGGCAAAGCAAGAACCTTAGTAAGCCTAACCCAGGATGCTTAATGCAGGAGCCCAGGTAAGCAGAGAAGAACCAGCGGGCCTGGGCTGGAGCCATCCACTGGTGTGCTTCTTCTGGAAGGGTCACATCACCTGAAGTGATGAGCAAAAATGTGGCAGACTCTGTAAAGCCTGCTGAAATTAGGAGGCTGTGTTCTAAGAAGATTTCACACTAGCAATGAAGCCATCTCCCAGCTGCTGAGAGTGTGGCGAATCAGACTCTGCCCTCAGATGCCAAAGGTAAGGCTGCCAAGCCCTGGCAAAGAAGGAGAAGTTATTACAAGGAAATTGCCAAGAAAAACCTGCTGGTGGGGCCCACTCCGGTGTGTATCTGTGGCGGAAGGTGGAGGGCCAAAGTGGGTCATCTACAGGAACCACTTGAATAGTGGGACCGTTTCTAGGGCACTAGGTTCTAGATGTTTTAGGATTAGGTAGACTTGGTTAAAGCAGAATCATTGTTTTTAATCAGTTAATTTTATTGATTTAGTTATGGGGTTTGGGGTTTTATTGAGACTTTTTTTCACAGCAGTTTTAGGTTTGAAGCACTATTGAGGGGAAGGCATAGAGATTTCCCATACGCCCTGCCCTACTCCTGCATAGCCTTCCCCCTCATCAGCATCTCCCAGTGCCACGGCATAATCACCCACAGACCATAGTTTACTTTTGCATTCATTCTTGGAGTTCTGTATTTTATGGATTTGAGCAAATATATCATGATAATAGTATCCATCATTAGAATAGCACACAGACTAGCTTCACTGTCCCCAAAATCCTGCGTGCTCTGCCTGTTCATCTCTCCCCACCCCTACTAACCCTGCTGATCTTTTTACCACATCATAGTTTTGTCTTCTCCAGAATGTCCTATAGTTGGAATCATACAGTATATATCTTTTCAAGACTGGCTTGATTAACTTAGTGATATGCATTTTAAGATTTGTCCATGTCTTTTTACGGCTTTGTAGACCTTTACTCCCCAATGTTGAGTAATATTCCATTATCTAGATGTAAACACAGTTTATTTATTTATTCATCTACTGAAAGACATCCTGGTTGCTTCCAGCTTTTGGCAGTTACAAATAAAGCTGATATAATTATCTGTGTGCAGGTTTTTGTATGGCAATCGAGGGTTTTTATTTTGTGATTTACATTACGTTTTGTTTTCTGTAGTTTTCCACTTTGTCCCTCTTGCACATGGGCTTTCTAAATCTGTTTTTATTTATTTATTTATTTTTTCTTTCTAGGATACGATTTTGTTTTTAAACTGAGAAAAAGAAATTTTTTCCCAAACACAGTCAGAAATGGATGGTCATTGCATCATTCCAAATAAAGGTAAAAAATGAAAATAAACTATGATCTTCAGCTTCAGGCCCAAGTCTAATTGGGCAATGGTGCACTTGTGTTTTTCTGGTTCTCTTTAAATTGAAATATAGTATGTGTAGTAAGAAAAAAAAAGATTAATAACAAAGCAGCAAGCCACTAAAGGCAGGCCAAATTGACTTCTTTATTATAGTCTGTCAAAGTAGTAATTGATATAAAGTGTGGAAAGACTCTTAAGAATTTGTGAGAGAAGCCAGAAGAGATTTCAAGGTGGAATTGGAAATGAGCGAAGAGAAATACTAGGCTTCAAGCATTTCAAAAGGACCATTTTATTACTGTTCTTTCTCTGAGATTTTTATTTTAACTGTTAACTCGGTGCATTTCTTTGACTCTCTAATATAATTCAGTGCTGAAATTATAAAGAGATGATTCTTGGGCCATCCTCAGTGGTACACTTTCTGGTTCATTTGACAAGTCTTTGCACCTCCTTAGAGGCTTGGCATCATAAATACTCAGTACATGCCTCTTGGACAAGTAACTTGTACAAACATGTAAAGCAAGCATGGCTTCATTGAGTGGCACTCAAAATGATTTCAGGGGACATCTCATTTCTCCCCATCACTTATATTCTCTATCTCTGTCTCTCCCTTCTTCTCTCCCTCTTTTCTTTCTTCCCTCTCATTTCTTTTCTCTTTTGGTTTTCTTTTTTAAAATTAATTAATTAAAAAAACCTTTTAATTTTGTATTAGAATGTAACTGATTAACAATGTTGTGATAGTTTCACGTGGACAGCAAAGGGACTCAGCTATACATATATATGTATCCATTCTCTCCAGAACTCCCCTCCCATCGAAGCTGCCGCATAACACTGAGCAGAATTTCCTGTGCTATACAGTATAGTACCTTGTTGGTTATTATCCGTTTCAAGTATAGCAGTGTGCGTGTTGATCCCAAACTCCCTAACTATCCCTTCCCCATCCCTCCCCACTGGCAACCATGAGTTTGTTCTCTGGCAGTCCATAGGTTAAGATTCTGCACCTCCAATGCAGGAGGCGTGGGTTCAATCCCCAGTCTGGGGAATCAAGATCCTGCATGCTACATGGTGTGGCCAAAAAAATGAAAATATGATTTTCCTTCTTTTTCTACTCCATGTCTTAAATTGCTTTTTGTCTGTTTGCCTATAATTTCATGCCCACACCTCAAATTCCAGTGGATAGCATATAGTGATGCTGGGGATCCCAGGGCTCTGCGGAGTGTCCAGCTGGCTGGCTGGATCATCCCAGTGTAACTGGGATGACTGACATTTCCGTAGCTGTGCTTGTCTGGAGTGAATTTTCTACAGTCACTCTGTCCTAGATATTAAATATGTTTGCCTCCATGTATTCTACAAACCAGTTGGATAACTACTCACATTGGAATTCTGAAGAGATTATGACAATTGAAACAATGTGGGGGCAAAATAGCATGTTTTACAGAGGGTGAGATTCTGTTAATGGCACTGTGTAATCTATTCACTGCCCTGTATTCCTGCGTTCTCTGAGGAGTATCTGAAATCTATGAGAATTTCTATATCACAGTTCACATTGGTCTCTCAAAACCCTCTGCAGACATCAGTTACATAATAGATCAAGGGCTCCCTTTGCTTTCATTCTTGCAGCAAGTGCTCTGGGAGATTATATTTCTCTGGCCTGAGTCACTGAAGTCCTGAGATTAAAGTTCTCCAGGGAAGGCACGCCAGCATCCTTAGAGAGTTTGGCCTATGCATTTCGAATTTCAAAAAGAGGGGGAAATAGCTAATAACTTATTCACAATCAAGATCTATACCCCAATAGCCCAGTTCTGCCTCTTTCTTAGAGTTTCTTTTCCTTTCTGCCCTTTCTCTTCCTGACACCTTCGGAAAGACTTAGTCTTCATTGGTTCCCATAGAGAGCCTACAAGTGATAAACGCTTCAGCTTTGGAGAGTTGACTTCTTAACCCTCCCTCTGCCCCTCCTTTATATACAGGTATATACTTCTCTCCTGAATTCTGTTTCTCAGTATTAATTAGCCATAATGTGAACTGAAGTCCTAATTTTTATAAGAATCGGTATACATGCTTTTTAATTTGAAATACAGTTGAACTGACTAGTTTATATTTCTGTTTCTCAAAACATACAAAATCAAGCTAGTGTTTACTTATGTTGAGAATTCACTGTATAAATCTTCCAAGATTAAATCCCCCCTGTTCTCACACTCCAGTTGGTAATCTTAGGTAGAAAAAAATTCATTTCCATGGTATACTCTGACCATTGCTATATGGTGCAACGTTCTGTGATGATGAAAATGTTCAATATCTGCATTGCTCAATTCAAATCAGTACTCATATGTGGCTAATGAATGCAGCATATGAACTTTTGTGGTATATATATGTTTTTTTTTCCATGTAAAACAGAATGTAAGTAAAGATGAAAGAATGTATTTCTGGCTAGAAGAAAAAATATTAGTAAATCTATCTCCCAGAGGCACCCAGTACAATGGGAAAGTCTAAAAATGGATATTTTTCGATAAGAGATTCCTACTAGGATTTGATGACTAAAGAAATAGGACCAGCTGAAAACAGAGGAGTTTTTAGAGTTCAGACTCTCTCTATGTAGTTATCACTTGTCTTAGACTTTATTCCTGACCAGTTTGACTCTTTGAAACAGATTTGGGATCCCTGATTTTTTTTTTTTAACTTATTGAACCAAAGCAAACAATAGACCTAGTCTCTGAATTCTGCATTACTCAGTGTTTATCATTCACTTGTTTTCTGCCTTTTACTACATCTGTACTTATCAAGCCCTATGCTGGACTGGAAGAAACACAAGCTGGAATCAAGATTGCTGGGAGAAATATCAATAACCTCAGATATGCAGATGACACCACCCTTATGGCAGAAAGTGAAGAGGAACTAAAGAGCCTCTTGATGAAAGTGAAAGAGGAGAGTGAAAAAGTTGGCTTAAAGCTCAACATTCAGAAAACAAAGATCATGGTATCCAGTCCCATCACTCCAAGGGAAATAGACGGGGAAACAGTGGAAACAGTGTCAGACTTTATTTTTGGGGGCTCCAAAATCACTGCAGATGGTGACTTCAGCCATGAAATTAAAAGATGCTTACTCCTTGGAAGAAAAGTTATGACCAACCTAGATAGCATATTCAAAAGCAGAGACATTACTTTGCCGACTAAGGTCTGTCTAGTCAAGGCTGTGGTTTTTCCTGTGGTCATGTATGGATGTGAGAATTGGACTGTGAAGAAGGCTGAGCGCCAAAGAATTGATGCTTTTGAAGTGTGGTGTTGGAGAAGACTCTTGAGAGTCCCTTGGACTGCAAGGAGATCCAACCAGTCCATTCTGAAGGAGATCAGCCCTGGGATTTCTTTGGAAGGAATGATGCTAAAGCTGAAACTCCAGTACTTTGACCACCTCATGCGAAGAGTTGACTCATTGGAAAAGTCTCTGATGCTGGGAGGGATTGGGGGCAGGAGGAGAAGAGGACGACAGAGGATGAGATGGCTGAATGGCATCACGGACTCAGTGGACGTGAGTCTGAGTGAACTCCGGGAGTTGGTGATGGACCAGGAGGCCTGCGTGCTGTGATTCATGGGGTCACAAAGAGTTGGGCATGACTGAGCAACTGAAGTGAACTGAATAGAAAGCCCATATTGAGAAATACCAGTTTCTAGATTTTCCTTTCTATTGCACTGGGTATTATTGGAAGGTAGGGGTATGTGTGTGTGTGTGTGTGTGCTTAGTCGCTCAGTCCTGTCTGACTCATTGGGACCCCATTGGCAGGACTGTAGCCCTCCAGGCTCCTCTGTCCATTGGAGGAGGCAAGAAAGAGAATTCTTCTCCAGGAAAGAATACTGCAGTGGGTTGCCATACCCTCCTCTAGGGGATCTTCCCAACCCAGGGTTTGAACTCAGGTCTCCTGTACTGCAGGTGGTTTCTTTACCATCTGAGCCACCAGGGAAGCCCATCATTGGAAGGTAGATTTACTATTAAAAAATAAATCTATCCTCATTTTTTTCTAATTTATTAAATTTTTATCTGACGACAGGAAAGAAAAAAGCAACCCTTATACTCATTTCAAGTGTTCAGTTGTCACATGTGTGTTGTGGCTGCTGCATCTGAGAGAGTTACAGCATGGAAAAGTCTTTTGGACAGGGTTCATCTAACCATCTATGCCCCAGAATATGAATTTTCTTTTTCCTTCCTAGAATCACTGACTGAGAAGTTTGAGAGGAAGGTGAGGGCTGAAGGTTGAGACCATCATCAGCTGAATCCCCCACATAAATCAAAAGTAGCCCAATCTGGTTTAGCGGATTTTATGAACCTAGATCTTTAGCTCTGACACTCTTTGTGCTTACGTAATAGAGCCAGGCCAAACATGTTTTACGATTTTGGTTTCCTGAAATCCAAATTCAGATCCACTTCCAGGTTCCAGTATTTTATGGGAGTGAAGGATTTTTGGAAACAGCCACCCTGCTTGGAATACCCTGCTTTCTTCCTTCCAAGCCTCCTCCCCGCTGTCTCCCCACCCAGTCTCCATCCACTCAGTCCAACCAGCAAGCCCGCCAACCTCAAACAAGCTCCATCTGCTCACTCCCTATCTCTATTTAAATCAAGCTAAGTAAACACTTTTTCTGGGAGAACTGGGCACAGTTCTGCAATGGGATTGAATGGAAACATCTTTACTCACATCTTCTGCTGCATTTGTTTCTGGGGTTAGTTATTTTTAAGGTCTTTTCAGACCATCCTCTAATTAGTACAGCAGCTTTCACTGATTCTTAAAATGATTATCTACCCGAGACAGAAAAAGAAAGGCAAACTTGTGGTTATTTGGTTAATTTAGTCTGTAAAGTCAGCCACAACAGATAATTAAGGCTTCTTATTTAAAGAAATCATTCAGGGAATGAATTACTCTGTTAAGTTACCTGCATTGATCTCATCAATCAGATGGCAGGCTCTTCATCTAGGGCTGTCTAGAAAGAAAGCGCCTGCATCTCTATTAGTTTCTCTGATGGCCCTCCCAACCTGTCCATCCCTCACCTCCTGGCCCCCACCCCACCCTCCTTTAAAAACTCAAGGGAAGTGAAATTCAGATCGCTGGCTGTTTTCATGGTCAGTCTGAAACCTGAAACCCTTTCCCTAGAAATTGTGCCATTCTCTGTTCTCTGTCATTTCCAAACAGATGGAAGGGGAAGTATGTCAGATGAAAATCAGAGTATTTTAAGCATTTTCAGGTGGCAGGACTAAGGACTAAAACATTATGGGATTTTGAATTTCAATCTCCAATGTATTTATTAATCACAAAAATATTTGACAGAGGTCATGCATATACACGTGTGTGTGCCTTATTTTTCAGTACAGATTCATTACAGTAGCCTTCTCTGGTCCCTGGAAACATAGAGGCAGTCAGTTTTAGTGGCTACAGTAAATGTCAGGAGAGGTTAATTTTTTTAATCTTTGAAACAAAACTCCCAAAGTTTAATCTAATACTATAAATGAATTTTGTTCCTTTCTGGTTGTGTCTTTGATAGTTAAGGTTTCTATAAGGCCCATCCAAACTGTCTGGTCTTAGAGCTTCATTCGGAGAAGCCAATGGCAACCCACTCCAGTACTCTTGCCTGGAAATCCCATGGAGGAGCCTGGTAGTCTGTAGTCCATGGGGTCGCTAGGAGTCAGACACGACTGAGTGACTTCACTTTCACTTTCACTTTTCACTTCCATGCATTGGAGAAGGAAATGGCGATCCACTCCAGTGTTCTTGCCTGGAGAATCCCAGGGAAGGGGGAGCCTGGTGGGCTGCCATCTATGGGGTCGCACAGAGTCGGACATGACTGAAGCGACTTAGCAGCAGCAGCAGCAGCAGCAGCAGAGCTTCATTGCTCAGTTCTGCTCTGGGCACAGGTGGTGTTGATGTTCCCTTGGATTCAACCTTCAGGGTACTTTAGACAGCACTGGCAAACTTGAATATATTGCGCCCATTTGACATCCAAGTTCTTTATTTTTAGCTTCTTCTTGATATGTAGTCTGCGCCCAATAGCTATTTATAAACTCATGGTCTAGTAAGATAACTGTTCTCGTCCAACTTCATATTTTTTACATTAAAGAGACCAGAACAATTGTCCTGGTTATTGTCTCTAGCTGTTGTGCCAACAGCAGCTCCAAACGTTCTCCTACAAAAGTCTCTCTTGGTGCCAGTGTGGGTAGGGGGACTGCTTTGACCTGGTTAAACATCACATCTCAGACTTCAGGTTATAGATATAAGCAAAGATACTGCTTTTTTTGTTGTACTTATTATTATTAGAAGTCTGCTTAGTCACAAGAAGATTGATCATTCCTTCTACCTGGAACATCATCCAGTCTGGCACAGAAAAAAAGCACAGCCTTCATCGTCAGTCAAAAGACTAGGCCCTTAGTCTGGCCCTGCTGCTCTCTGGCTATAATTGGACAAATGAATTAGCCTTTCTGACCTGAGGGTTCATCTATTTGAAAAAAGAACCTAATAATCTATAATGAAGGGTTTCCCCAGTGGCTCAGCAGTAAAGAAACCACCTGCAATCCAGGAGACGGGACAAGAGCCATGGGTTTGATCCCTGGGTGGGGAAGGTATCTTGGAAAAGGCAGCAGTCCACCTACTCCAGTATTCTGCCTGGGAAATACCGTGGACAGAGGGCCCTGGCAGGCTACTGTCCGTGGGGTCACAAAGAGTCAGACACAACTCAGTGACTAAAAACCAACAACAGTCTATAGCTCATGAGGTTGTGCTTGAGTGAAACGAGTTAGTGTGTTTTGAGGACAAGGACTGCTTTTCATCCTGGTGTCTCCTATACCTAGCACATTGCTCAGAGGAGAGCAGGCACTCATTGAGGTGCACCTTGAGTTCATGGGCATGAGTGAAGGGATGAATGACTCAGTTAATGAATGGGAAAACGTTGTATAGAGATAAAGAGAAGTTTTGTTTTTTGTTTTTCATTAAAACAAAAAGTAAAAAAGTCTTTCCTGTGGAAGACTGAGAGTCTTATTTGTAAATCAAAGCTATTATAGCTTTAGGTACTTTGTTTCCTAATTAATCCCTAGAAGCTAGAGTCCAAGTCATTGAAAAATTAAAAAACTGGGTAATAAAATTTTTCAAAGCATTTCTTAACTTGCTCATAGCAACAACAACAGCAATGGTAGCAAACATTAGCAGAACACTGACAATGCTCTAGGCACTCTGCTAAGTACTTTTTGCGCTTTATGTCATTGCATCTTCAGAAATGATCCTCAGAGGTAGGTGCTGATATATTCCTTAGATACAGAAAGGAAAATGATTTTAAAAGACCACAGATATAACAAGGCTACTCAACCACTGTCTCCTGTATCTTTTTGCTAAATTCAAATTCACACTAAAATAATGTAATCTTTGGTTTAGTGGCCTCAGTTTCTTGATAGAAGTTAGAGGAGAACATAGATGGCACCCTAGTCAGCTTTGACTTCTCAAGACCTAGAGAATGCCTGGCCCACAGTAGGTATTTGAATGTTGAATCAATTAACTGACGATTCAGCCCATGGTATAAACAAATGTTGTCAGGTATCCCAAAGAGCTCAACTCAAAGAATGTTGTCTTCCTTTCCCTTCCCCCTCATCCTTCTACCCCAGCACCATTTGTTGCCTACTGCCTTGACTATTCTTGGAAGGACTGATGCTGAAGCTCCAGTACAGAGGCCACTTGATGCAAAGAGCCAACTCATTAGAAAAGACCCTGATGCTGGGAAAGATTGAGGGCAGGAGAGGAAGGGGTGACAGAGGATGAGATGGTTGGATGGCATCACCGACTCAATGGACATGAGGTTGAGCAAATTCCAGGAGAAGGCGGAGGACAGGGGAGGCTGGTGTGTTGCAGTCCATGAGGTCACAAAGGGTTGGACATGACTGAGTGACTGAATGACAACAACCTTTACTCTTCAGCTGATCAAACTTGAAGTTCTCTTGGCAAGGTCAGTTTTGGAAATCTCCAATCCAATCTAAGATACAATGGGGGAAAAAAAGAGAGAGAGAAACGTGAGGTCAACAGTATATCTCACTCTGAAGTTACAGACCCTATTCAATATATTTTTTCTTCTTTTTATGCTTCATTAAAAAAAATTTTAAGTAAACTACAGGAGGTAAAGTCTGATATTGAGAGCTGCTTTTGGATCATGATTTGTGATGTGTGGGTTTGAGTTTGAAGTGTATGTGCTCATAGGAAATACTTTATATTTTGTGTAACAACTCAGACATGTGGATCAGAAGCAGCATCCTTCCTACTAGAGACCCAGCCTATAAACTGGGAAAGCATCATGACTATTTGGCACAGTAGTTTGCTTCAGCCTTCTGATATTCATCATCAGTTTCTTTCAGTAATTTGATTGAGCAATACCCTTGTTGGCTGGCCTTCAGTCTTGCCTTTGAGGATGCTATGTTCCATTAACCATCCCCATCGCTCTTGACAGGTCAAGCTCTCTTGGCTGCATCGCCAATCTCGCTACTCATTATGAAATTGGGCCAACCTGGCTTCTGGCTAAGCACTATCCCTAGCCCCTGTCTCTGGGTTCCCATCTTCTCTGCTATCAGGAAGCCCCGCTCTGTAAGAGCACCTCCTTACAGTCAGTCCCAGCCAATAGAGAGTAGCCATCACTGGGCATCTCAGTGTGCTGGGGACACTCTCCCTGGGTGTTTTTATCACTTTGGCAAGTGGAGCATCCTCTAGGCCAGCTCCCAGAACAGACTTGGCTATTGGGATTTCTAGACTTATCTACTAGCAGTCCACTTTTCTGAGCCTTTTAAAACCCTCTTTGACTGTCAGTCATGCAGTCTTGGCATTTATACTGTACTGAGCATGGACCGCCACTGTCCCCCAGCTCCCGAGAGTCAGCCTAGGTGCACACTGGCCAAGCCTCTTGGGGTCCTTGCCTGGGTATTACATCGTATATCACAGCTTAGTGCTATACTGAGTTTTCCTTTTATAATGTTATGCTCTGCCCTCCTTAATCAGCATCTTCAGTCCCTTATGCACAGCCCTGGGTAGATTCTGTAGCTTCTCTATGGTGTAATCCATCTCCTGTCTTAGCAGACTCAGGGTTTCCTCACTATATCATGTCTGACTTAGCCACAGTTATTCTTCTCTGTCCGGAAAGAGAGGTGGCCATACATCCTGAAGGGAGGTCATGTTGTCTTGCAAGCAGAACCTTCGTCACCATCTATAAGCAAAGAGGAGGGAGAGTTAGGCTTTCCCAGGGAGTCATGGGCCACTTCTGTGAAACTAATGGATACAGAGGAATCTAGGATGCAAGGCTTTTTTTAAAAACATTGACCTGGATGTTCCCATCCCAGTTTCAGGGTCCCACTCCTTTTGTGTGAGGATTTATTATTTGTTTTATTATTTTATTTTATGACTGTGGTGGTTCTTTACTGCTGTACATGAGCTTTCTCTAGGTGTGACAATGGGAGCTAATCTCTAACTGTGGCACTCAGGCTTCTCATTGCGGCAGCTTCTCTCGTTGCAGAGCACAGGCTTCAGCAGTTGCGGTGCATGGGCTCAGCAGTTTCAGCTCTCAGGCTCTTGAATGCAGGCTCAGTAGTTGTAGCGCATGGGCTTAGCTGCCCTGCTACATGTGGAATCTTCCTCCATCAGGGATTGAACCAGTGTTCCTTGCATTGTAAGGCAGATTCTTAACCTCTGGACCAAAGGAAGCCAGAATCCCAGTCCTTTCCAATTAACACCCTGAACTTGGTACAGCTGAATTTCTGAGACTGAGAATTTAACTTTTTCTAAGATTCTGCTGTGGCTTCCCAGGTGGTGCAGTGGTAAAGAATCTTCCTTTATAAGAGATGTGGTTCAATCCCTGGATCTGGAAGATTCCCTGGAGGAAGAAATGGCAACCCACTCCAGTATTCTTACCTGGAAAGTCTCATGGATAGAGGAGCCTGGTGGGCTACAGCCCATAAAGTTGCAAAGAGTTGGACACCACTGAGCCCTTGAGGAGGACATGGCAACCCACTCCAGTATTCTTGCCTGGAGAGTCCCCACGGACAGGGGAGACGGGCAGGCTGCAGTCCATGGGGTCACAAAGAGTCAGACATGTCTGAGCACATGCACACACAAGACCTGCTACTCTTAAGCTCAGTTATGGGTGTGATCTTCATTCTTCTCTGCCCTCTAGTTGCAGGTGTGAATGTCTTTATTTGCCAAAAAGATCTTCTGGCCTTCATGCTGCTGCTGCTGCTTAGCCACGTCAGTCATGCCCAACTCTGTGTGACCCTATGGACTTCAGCCTTCCAGTCTTCTCTGTCCATGGGATTTTCTAGGCAAGAGTACTGGAGTGGGTTGCCATGCCCTCCTCTAGGGGATCTTCCAGGCACAGGGATCAAAACCAGGTTTCCTGTCTTTACCGCTGAGCCACCAGGGAGGCACCTCTGGCCTTCGTAGTTGATTCATCATCCTCATCCTGACATTGTCTTTCTATAGTGCATCAGTTGCCCCCAGCAACAATCCTCTAGTTCAGTTTTTTAAATAACCCTTTCCCCAAACTGCTTCAAGGCCAGGTGCGTTCCCGCCACCATGATCCCATCCTAGCTCAGGAGCTGTGAAAGTTGTAGCAGTGGGACCAGCGCAGCATGCCAGGGCTATCATTAGTGCACTGACTACCCAAGTGATGGCATAACATTGCCCCTCACCCAGCTCCAAAACGCCATTTTTAGAGTCTGTGTCCTTGTTCACTCCTGGTACCCTGTTGCATATCAGATTCTCCAACAAACAGACTCTTACATAAAGGATTGCCTTCAGGAAGTCCCCGGGGGAATCCCTCTTTGACTGACTGAATGAAGTAAACTGAACAGGCAGAGCAATGGAATTGTGATGCACTCACCCCATAAGCCTCAGCTGACCTCATTGTCAGCTCCAGAGCTGAGACAGTTCATATTGGCCCTACCTTAAGGCAAGAGAGCAGCGGTTTGACTCTCATTCTTCAATCAGCTTCTCCAGTATTCAGACATGAATACAAGCACACGAAGTGTGCTTGACCATGGGCAATGAAGCCTTTAGTTGGGAGCAATTCTGGAACAGCAAGCATCCACCTAGCAGCTAAGAAAAGGAAGTCTGTCCCTGAAGAGGGATCTGAGCAGCACCTAACATCATCCTCTTGTGAAATCCTTTAGGCTGCTTCTAGATCCCTTTGAAAGTAAAGTGAAAGTCACTCAATCATGTCTGACTCTTGTGACACCATGGGCTACACAGTCCATGGAGTTCTCCAGACCAGAATACTGGAGTGGGTAGCCTTTCCCTTCTCCAGGGGATCTTCCCAACCCAGGAATCAAGCCGAGGTCTCCTACATTGCAGGCAGATTCTTTACCAGCTGAGCAACCCCTCCCACCCCAGGTCTAGATCCCTTTAGGTAGACAATATGTCTCATTCGTGGGGCTTCTCCATGGGTGGCGCTAGTGGTAAAGAATTCACCTGCTAATACAGGAGACTCAAGAGATGTGGGTTCGATCCCTGGGAAGGGAGGATCCCCTGGAGAAGGGAAAGGCTACCCACTCCAGTATTCATGTCTGGAGAATCCCATGGACAGAGGAGCCTGGTGAGCTACAGTCCATAGGGTCACAAAGAGTAAGTCACGACTGAAATGACTTAGCACACAGCACATGTCTCACCCATATCTGTAAAGCCACCTCTTAGCATGCTGCCTATACAATAGATATTAAAAAAAAAAAAAATGTGGTTGACTCAGTGAATGCAGCGAGATGGTGAGGGAAGGAAAGCCACTCGAGTGTGCTAACGAAGTTTAGGGATTTAGACATGTTGCATCTGAGAGGCACTGTGACTTTTTGTGCTGGTGTAGATGTCTAATGGGGGCTTCCCAGGAAGCTCAGTGGTAAAGAATAAGCCTGACAAGCAGGAGATGCAGTTTCCATCCCTGGGTTGGGAAGATCCCTTGGAGAAAGAAATGGCAACCCACTCTAATATTCTTACCTAGGAAATCCCATGGACAGGGGAGCCTGGAAGGCTACAGTCCATGAAGTCACAAAGAGTTGGACACCACTGAGCCCTGGAGAAGGGCATGGCAACCCACTCCAGTATTCCTGCCTGGAGAATTCCCATGGACAGAGGAGCCTGGCAGGCTACAGTCCATGGGGTTGCAAAGAGTTGGACATGCCTGAGCAGCTAAGCACACTGCATACACAAGTGACAAAACAAGGCGTCTAATAAGCATCTGGATAAATAAATCCGAGTAGAGGTCAGAGTTAAAGCAATAATTCGAGAGTTATCAGAATATAAATCTTGTTAGCGCTCTTCTCCCTTACAAACAGAACTCTGATTTTAAAAATAAAACAGGACTTCCCTGGTGGCTCAGTGGATAAGGATCCACCCTGTCAATGCAGGGGACACAGGTTTGATCCCTGATGCAGGAACATTCCACATGCCATGGAGCAATTAAGCTCCTGTGCCATAGCTACTGAGCCCACATGCCCAAAACCTGTGCTCCACAAGAGGAGGAGCCCCTGCAATGAGAAGCCCACACACCACAGCTAGAGAGTAGCCACTGCCCTCTGCGACTAGAGGAAGCCCTCACACAGCAGCCAGAGACCCAACACAGCCAAAAATACATGAATTATAAATAAATAAATTTAAAACAAATAAACTTTATTTCCCAGTGTTTTTATAGAAGGGTGCAGCTTTGTGACAGGGTTTTGGCTGATAAAAAGGAAGCTCATGTTATTGGGTGGAGATTGCTTTAATACTCCTAAGAAGGGTGACAGACCTACTACCTCTTGTCCTTTTTCTGTCCTCCTGATGCCTGAATATTTGCAGGTTCTGCTGTTGGAGATGCAAAAGCTGTATTGTGAATGACCATGTGAGAAACTTAAGGGACAGCCAGATATCAGCCCTCTTGTCCTGGAGCCACCGCAGCTTCTCAGGTTGACCTCTCTGTCATATGGAAGAAAAAGAAACTCTGGTCTCCTGCAACCTCTCTTTCTCATTCTCTTATGTGCCACATGCAATCCATAACTGATAATGATCTTGAGTGGGATGTCCCTAGGGAAAAATTTACTGTGGGAAGAGCAGGTGCTATTAGACACACTGAACACTGATGTTCACACAGTGAGTAAAAGAAGGGCCTCCCATGAAGAAGACCAACAAGAGAACAGGAATTAGTTGCTGATAGAGAACAAGGCCATGAAGAGAGTGAAATAACTGAGGATAAAGGAATAATTTATCACTGAATCACTCAGTAAATCACTGAGGACAAAGGAGTAATTTTGGCCACCTGATGTGAAGAGCCAACTCATTGGAAAAGACCCTGATGCTGGGAAAGATTAAAGGCAGGACGAGAAGGGGATGACAGAGGATGAGATGGTTGGATGGCATCACCAGCTCAATGGACATGAGTCTGAGCGAGTTCTAGGAGATGGTGAAGGACAGGGAAGCCTGGCGTGCTGCAGTCCATGGGGTCACAAAGAGTAGGACATGACCAAGTGAGTGAACAACAACAAAGGAGTAATTAATAAACGAAATGCAGCAGAGCAAACCGGTAAGAGTTAAGGCGTGGGGCTTCCCTGGTGGTCCAGTGGTTAAGAATACACCTGCCAATGCAGGCGACCTGGGTCTGATCCTTGGTCTAGAAAGATTCCACATGCCACATGGCAACTAGGCCCATGAGTCACAGCTACTAAAGCCCCCGAGCCCCAGAGTTTATGCTCTGAAACATAAGAAGCCTCCACAATGAGAAGCCCAAGCATAGCAACTAAGACCCAGTGCAGTAACAAATAAATAATTTATAAAAATTTTTTTTTTTAAAAAGAAGATGTATCCCTTGATTTGATATTTAGGAATCTATGCAGTTTAGTACTCCAACAGAAAAGGCAACTGATAAATTCACACTGACATTGACTTATACTAAATTGATTATAATGACTCATTCATTCAACAAATAATTATTGAGCACCAAACAAGTGTTACACAAGGCACTATATATATAACTTTTGGAGAAGGCAATGGCACCCCACTCCAGTACTCTTGCCTGGAAAATCCCATGGATGAAGGAGGCTGGTGGACTTCAGTTCATGGGGTCGCTAAGAGTCGGACACGACTGAGGGACTTCACTTTGACTTTTCACTTTCATGCATTGGAGAAGAAAATGGCAACCCACTCCAGTGTTCTTGCCTGGAGAATCCCAGGGACGGGGGAGCCTGGTGGGCTGCCATCTATGGGGTCACATAGAGTCGGACACAACTGAAGCGATTTAGCAGCAGCAGCATATATATAACTTTAGTCAAAAAGACTGAGAGCTTAGAGTCTCATAATTTATAGAGATGGTTCCCCTTGGCTGTTAATGAAATGTGAGCGTTTATCACTTTGGGTTATTGAAATGCCTGGTTAAAATTTTGTCGTAAAGTGCTTTTAAACAAGGACCATGATGTAGTCTGCATTACACAAATACTTAATCATACTCATATTAATAGATCCTAGAAACCCAAATCTTTTAACCACATTACAGATGCTGAAAGCAGTCCTGGAGTAGAGCTCATGGGTGTATCTTGGGGAGAGAATATGAAATTGGGCTGTAAGTCAATACACCCCCGCAACCAGATGTGATTAATCTTTTGCTATTCCATCCAGGTTGTGTGAAACACTAAAAGAATGGAAAGGAGAGCTTGAATTAAAGAACTTATCTACATTTGTAGATGACAGCAACTGAAGAATATCTAAAAAGTGTTTGTGAAATGAAATAAAATAGACTACTGTCAAGATGCATGTGGAACCTTCTAATCGTTTTCCCATTGTCATTCTTTCATCTATCATGTAACAGATCATTTGCACTTTTGAAAAAGCCAGGTGCATCGTTGGTGGCTAGGGGCACACACAATAGTCATCCTTACTCTGACAATTGTTGGAATTCACCTGTGGTTCATAGTTAAAAAAAAAAAAAAGCACTTTAAGGAGTCCTCTAGTCACCCCATCTCATTATAATGTGCACACCAGAGACAGATCCTGCTTCAGGGGGTTGGGGTTGCTGGGCTTGAATGCTGTGATAGAGAGAATGGAATTTCACTCTTTCTTCAGGCCACTCCAGCTCTACAGGTCAGGAATACTGTCAATTTAGAGGCAGTTTACAAAGCAAGTCAAAGCAACAATAGGAACTGGTTATTACAGAAGAAGAAATGAAAGGGGTTGGAAAGAGAAAAAGCATGGTCCAGAAAAAATATATATTATTTGTACACTGGGTTTGCTAGATATAGATCAAAGTGGGCATGAGGAGGTGGGAAGACAGAGAAAGATAAGCAGATTTCAACTACTTGTAAGTACCTGCTTGAGATAGATGAGTGAGAATTCTTTCTGTTAGGATCACTATGGTTTCAATTTCTAACACTTCCAACTCAACAAGAGCTTTCCCAAAGGGCTTCGCAGAATACAAATGTGTTTCACAAGTTTTGGAAGATTGTTACCTTCAGGTGTTTTGTTGTTGTTGAGATGTATGGAAAACACAGAGTCAAGGAAAATTATAGTATTTTTTGTTATATTATAGCAAAAATAACTTTGCTAATTGTCACTGACCCGTGAGACATATTTTATTTTGTATCTACATGGAAATTTTATTGAAAACTGGTCATATGTAAAACAGTAAGAAATACTCAGAAAAGGATGAATAAAATGCAGACATAGTTTGGTATAATATTCAATCCAAATAATGATCAGTATAAAACATATATGCTGTATGAATAATAAGCTTATGTATAAGTGAGAAATGTCAGAATAGATTGACTCAAATTTCCTTTTAAAAGGAATATTCCCTTTTAAAAGATATATTCCCTTAACATATTTATCAAGAGTTTCCTTTAAGAAGGAAAAGAAATGTCTATCTTTAAACATATTGAGTTTAGATTTACACTGGTTTAGGAGAGTTTAGGGATGCCTTAGTGACAAGTCCATTGAAAAATAAGGAAGCAAATAAGTTTAATAAAATTGTTAAGTTTATGTGTGTGTTAGTCACTCAGTTGTGTCCAACTCTTTGCGACCCCATGGACTGTATCCTGCCTGGCTCCTCTGCCCATATGGTTTTCCAGGCAAGAAAACTGGAGTGGGTTGCCATTCCCTTCTCCAGGGGATCTTCCTAACCCAGGGATAGAATCCGGGTCTCCTGCATTGCAAGCAGATTCTTTACCATCTGAACCACCAGGGAAGTCCTTATTAAGCTTAGGGAAACAAAAAGGATTGCAAGAAAGGAAAGCTAATCATAGATTCCCGCATTGCTCAGATGTGAATAGCCTATGCACACTCATAGTAATGTAAATACTGGATATTGATCTACACAAAATACTCTATAAAATGTATCTGTAAGATGGGAATAAGGTAAAGCGGTTTGTGTGTTGGGTAAGGTGAGGTGGTGCCAGTAAATAATGTCTAAACTGAAAAGAAAAATAGCGATATAACCATACTACCAGGAAATATAATTGTAAATACAAAATAAATAGCTAAACATTTTGAAGTCATTGCCTTAGGAAATAAGAAGGAGGGTAGTGTTTGGGGACTACTGATTCCTCAATAAGGTCTGGAGAACAATTTGATGCTTAATTTATAAATATGGGATTTCCCCCATGGGGCTCAGTGGTAAAGAATCCACCTGCAATGCAAGAAACTGGGATTTGATCCCTAGGTTGGGAATATCCCCTGGAGGAGGTCACGGCAACCCACCCCAGTATTCCTGCCTGGAGAATGTCAGGGACAGAGGAGCCTGGTGGGCTCTGTAGATGGCAGCCCACCAGGCTCCCCTGTTCCTGGGATTCTCCAGCCAAGAGTACTGGAGTGGGTTGCCATTGCCTTCTCCTGATAAAAGTGACTACTTAAACCAAAAATGGATGCTATATTCCAACATATAATACAGAAACTATGTTCGTATATTTATTTAAGAGGTCTTTACGCAGAAAGAAATGGCAACCCGCTCCAGTATTCTTGCCTGGAAAATCCCATGGACAGAGGATCTTGGCCGGCTACAGTCCCTGAGGTCACAAAGAGTCAGACACAACTTAGTGACTAAACAACAACAACAACAAGAAGTCTTTAAGGATTAATTAAGGATAATTAATCACTCTTATTTCTGAGGAGTGGAATTACAGGAATACAGAGAGGAGAAGAACTTTTATAAACTTCAGTAGAGCTGTTTTTTGAATGAGCCCATATTATTCTGTAGAAGTTGAGTTTCTAAATAAAGAAAAATCCACGTAAATTAAAAATTGAAGTAAAATATTCCAAGTTAAATATTCATTTATATTAAAATTTATACACAATCATACGTGTTGAACGTGAATTTTGAAATAAAACAATTTGGCTGAATTATCCACTTATCATTTGGAGACTTTGGTTTGGGGAAGATATAACTGTGTGATGCACAGAAACAAAGCCTGATCAAGCAGCAGATTTGATGAGATTAAGTAAAATCACTGCACATGAAAGCATGTTATCCATTTTAAAATGCAGAACAAATGAATATATTAATTATAATACCTGGAGACATAAACCACAAGTGGGCAAATGGAAGCCCAGTGAAATTTTTTTTTAAGATGACCCAGAACCACTGGCGCCTTTCAGAATTTATTATCATTCAAATGGCTACCTAGATAACTACCTGTTTGGCTTCTGTGGTCTTTAGCATCAAGTGTAGCATTTAAATGAAGCTCTCAGCTCCCAACCCCCAGTTGAGATTAACTGTAAGGGAAGAATATGTGATTAGCTAACTTGGTCAGAGAACTGATTGAGTACAGCCAAGTTTCTTGCTTTGATCCCCAACTGGGCTGCCTAGTTTGATTCGATGCCTTAGCCACAGTCTGTAGTTCCAAACCCAGAGGTCTCAGAATTGCATGCACTTGGCCACAAGGAGATTAGATAGAGGAGTGTGGTTAATTCATGCACATCGTTGACTCTGTCCAAAAAAGAGTTCAGATTATGCTCCACTAGGCTAGGCAACTAGCATCACAACTTATGAACAGATAACATATTACTATTTCAAGGCAGCTGCTGCTTTACTCCTGCTGCTAAGTTTCTGTTTTCTTTTGACTAAAGTGCTTAGAATCTCAAAAGTAGATGGTCCCTATAGGTCATTTGAGCCACTCCACTGAATGATGGAGACATTTCTCTACAACACCCCTGGGGAAAACAATATAGTCTTGATCATTTCCAGTGGTCATGGGGGTGGAGAGGAAAATGGCTACTCACTGCACTGTTGGGCAGTGATAGTTGGTGGAATTGAGTGAGTGAGTGAAGTCGCTCAGTTGTGTCTGACTCTTTGCAACCCCATGAACTGTAGCCTACCAAGATCCTCCATCCATGAGCTTTTCCAGGCAAGAGTACTGGAGTGGGTTGCCATTTCCTTCTCTAGGGGATCTTCTCGACCCAGGGATTGAACCCAAGTCTCCCTCATTGTAGGCAAACACTTTACCGTCTGAGCCACCAGGGAAGTCCCAACTGTAATGTTGAGCAGTGATAGTTGGTGGGATTAGTGGTAAAGAATCCGCCTGCCAATGCAGGTGATGCAAGACACGTTAGTTTGATCCCTAGGTTGGGAAGATCTCATGGAGGAGGAAATGGCTACCCACTCCAGTATTCCTGCATGGAAACTTCCATGAACAGAGAGGTCAGATGGGCTACAAAGACTTAGACACAACTGAACAGACACATACACACAGTTGTCAAATTTTCTCCTGTTGATGGGTTCATTGATCCTAGCTTTGTTCTATGGCAGAACACTGAACAATTTTAATCTTTTTCTCATTTGTAGATAGACAAATAGTTTCTTACCACGCCATATCTGTTCTTGACAAAGTAGTTTGGTTTTTTTTTTTTTTTCCCCACTCCAAATAGCTTCTGGGATCTTAGTTCCCTGACTAGGGATCAAACCGGGCCTCTGGCAGTGAATTCTAACCTCTGGACCACCAGGGAATTCCCAGAATAGTTTTGAAAATAATTTCTCCTAAGGCCTGTTTTGCATGTTGTTTATGATTCAGATTGTTTCAGATTGTCAATGTATAGTACCCAGATCTGAAAACAAACCTATGTTCATCTTGTGCAAACAGGACTATCACCTTTTTTGTACAGTTTCTTGCCTGTGTGGTTGGATGAAGATAGCACAGGGAACACGAGCCATTGGCAGCTCCAAGCCCAGTGTGGCTTTGTTGGCTCCCTGAATCTTACCATGGCCCTTCCTCTGGGGAGTAAAAATCACCAGGGCAACAACTCAAAGACTAAATTGAAATATTGGACCAATTTTGAGAAACTCTACTAGCTTGAATAACTCTACTAGTGGCTAACAAATTCCTTTGTGAGTCATGTGGTTTCCAAATCATTACTATCAACAAAATTGAAGGAAGGTCTAATCCAGCTATCAAATGAACAGATTATTAGAAATAACTTCTCTATGATGGCTATCTGTGAAGTTATGTAACTCAGAAAGTGTTAAAGGCACTGAATGACATTTTTATAATAAAACTCCTTCCATTCTCATCTACTTGTACAAGCAAGTTTTCTTAGTGTGTACAACCATAAAAACAAAAAATAGCCATCCCCTTAAGGCTGAATCCTGTTTAATTCTAACAATATATAATATTTGCTCATGGATTTATGAACTAATTTATTAAAAGTTCTATTTATATTTTTAAGAAACACAGCTCTACTACAACTTAGCTTTTCATGCTTAGTAAATAATCAGTTTTAATGATTTTATGCTACTTGAGACAATTGTATACTAATAATAATTATCTTAATTCAGATTATTTTAAACAGTGAGAATCTATGGCCACAGAAAATTTTAAAAATTTACACTTAAATGTATAAACATATTCTTTTTAAATAGGTATAGGGTGATTAAAGACTTTCAAGCATAAAGATATGAAAAAGTGAAACAGAAATATGAGTTTGCATAAAAAGAACAATATAAAATTTCATACCATTAAGAGTAGCATGATCCTGTATTTTAAAAATAAGTGATCATAAGTATCAAATTATTAAGTTATCTAAATTCCACTAAATACATTTAAAACACTGAAACAATCATTTCATCGTTAAGTGTCAATGTTATCAACGTGTCAGAAATTGGACTCTTTGGAACTACTTCAAGAATTATATTCTTTAAAACTACTTATGATAAAAGTTATAGATGTGATGGGGATATCTTTCTCGTTAATGAAAGTTAAATACATTTTGTGTTGTTTCCCTTTATCTGACCAAATGAGTTTGAACATCACTTCCTTAAGCCTCTTACTAGGAAGCCTGGTGCTACTCACCCACACTCTGGTCAGAAACAGTTTGAAGAAGTGTCCAGTCATATCATCTTTTAATGCCCTTTGTTGAAGGCAAGGTACTGAGAGTTGAAGCAATTTAATAGTCAGGATGAGAGTCGATGTGGAGGGATGGGGTGCCAAGAATAGCATAGGTAGGATTACATGTAGCTCACCATGTTACTTTTCCATACTGCGATAGACCTTGCCTACTGGACTTTTCTAATTAAACTGATATTTTGGCTTCCTTTGTGGCTTAGCTGGTAAAGAATCTACCTGCAATGTGGGAGACCTGGGTTTGATCCCTGGGTTGGGAAGATCCCCTGGAGAAGGGAACGGCTACGCACTCCAGTATTCTGGCCTCGAGAATTTCATGTACTATAGTCCATGGGGTGGCAAAGAGTTGGACACAACTGAGCAACTCTCACTTTCACTTTCTCCCTTTTACTACATAGAAGTCAAATATTTGATGTTTGCATGTCAGATTTAAAAAATATATTTTAAGCACAATTCCAGCACTTTTATATATGTGTGTGTGTGTGTGTGTGCGCGCGCGTGTGTGTATCTCACCTACTTGTGCACTTCTAAAATTGTCAAAGATGTAATGACTGTCAGAATTCCATCTGTGGGTTCTCCACAGCCAGTTTTAGTCATGCTGCCCTTAAATGATGAAACCACTCCTTGCTTATTGAGTTTTCATACCATGTGAAATGAAACCATGTCTCTCATGGAGTTTTGGAAAAGCAGATAGAGATGCTGCCACAGTCTTTGATTTAATTTGAAGGCCTCATTTCCTGCTTGATTGAGCTCATGTACTTTTATGGAAAATTATACAGCCTCATCAGAGCCGCCTCATGAGTCAGTACTTTGAGGAAATCATAGAGTGAGGACTTCTCCTACCCAAGAAAAAGAATGTCTTACTCAGCAGGGCCCAGCAAGGAGAGAAGGATGCAAATGACTCAGGGATGCCCAGAGGAAGGGCAGCACCTCCGGCTTCCAAAAAGGCAGAGGTTCATGGGGAATTCCCTGGAGGTCCAGTAGTAGGACTCTATACTTTCACTGCCGTGGCCCCAGATAGGAAAACTAAGACCCCACAGGCTGCACCGCACTGCCAAGGAGACGACAACAGCAAATCCACCTCCCATAAAGCGCAGGCAGAGGCTCATTTGACAACCTCAAAAAATACCACTTCAGAAATTGCTAGACTCTCATCTAATTTTGCAATTACTACAAAATAAACCTCTTAATGATTGTAGCCATTATATATCTTGGCTATATTCCGAAAAAAGTTGACACACCTGATTAAAAATCAAATGTATAAGTAAAGAATAAAGCAGAAAGGTTTGGGGCTTCCCTGGTGGCTCAGTGGTAAAGAATCCCTCTGCCAGTTCAGGAGACATGGATTCCATACCTGGTCCAGGGAGATCCCACATACCATGGAACAGTTAAGCCCATTCCCCGCAATATTGAGCCTGAGCTCTAGAGCCCCGGAACAGCAGCTTCTGAAGCCCATGCACCCTAGAGTCTGTGCTCCCTAACAAGAGAAGCCGCCACGATGAGAAGCCTGCACACTGCAGCTGGAGATTTGCCCCTGCTCACTGCAACTAGAGAAAGCCCACACAGCAATGAAGACCCAACACAGCCAAAAACAAATAAATTATTACTTTTTTGAAAAATAAGTAAGTAAGTAAGTCACTCAGTCGTGTCCGACTCTTCATGACCCCATGGACTGCAGCCCACCAGGCTCCTCAGTCCATGAGATTCTCCAAGCAAGAATACTGGAGTGGGTTGCCATTTCCTTTTCCAGGGGTTTTGAAAAATAGAAAGATTAAAAATTTCTCCTACCACCAGTATAACCATATTTCATGGAATAAGTGAGTTGTAAACTACATTATCTTCCTAGTTCCTTCTGATTCCATCAGTGGTGATCTGTGCTTTTAGATCTAGCAAAGTCACCATTGGAATTAAAAAAGAGTCAAAAGGAAGTACTTTCTTGATGAAGGATTAATGGAATCATTGACTTTCAGAGTTAGAGATGACATTAGAGTCTACTTCGCTTAGTGTCTGGTTCCCAGTGAGGTATCACCTATTAAAAGACGAATAATGGCAAAACTAGCATTGGAATTCTATTCTACTAGCCCTTTGTGTTTCATACCCTGTCTCTCTGATCTTGGTGTTTAAAAAGATGTGTTGTAAAAATAATGGAAGAATCCCCTCTCCCTTTGGCAGTTCTGTTCATCAGTGTAACTGGCAGGCAACCTTATTCCCTTCTTCCCTGTGTCCTTCACTCTAGAGCCCAGAGAAGTTCAATACTCCCACTCCTTGTGCTTGCTGCAGTTAGAAGCTCATGGACATAGCTCTGGCCAGGGAAATGCAAATGGCTGTCTGTCAGGGACTCGAGGGAAAACTGTGTCTTTTTGGATAAAAGATATCTAGAGCTATATTGAATACGTATTTGTAACCCAGAGCTGAGCCAGCTATCTTGTGAAATGACAGATGTGAAGAAAGTTATAGAGATGCCCTGACAAGTTTAGGCCATTGAACCATCAATAATAGTTATTTCCAGATTCTCTGATATATAAGGAATAATAACCTCCTTTTGTTTAGCCACTATATTTGTATCTCATGCTGTATGTGTGCCAAATCACTTCAGTTGTGTCCTACTCTTTGTGATCCTATGGACTGTAACGCGCCAGGCTCCTCTGTCTACAGATTCTCTACACAAGAATACTGGAGTGTGTTGCCATGCCTTTCCCCAGGGGATCTTCCCAACGCAGGGATCGAATGCACAGAATTTGATGTCTCCTGCATTCTTTACCACAAGCTCTATCTGGGAAGCCCAGTATCTCAAGCTATCTGCATCAGAAAACATTCTTTACTGACATTTTCTTTCCTCACTTTGTGCAGAAAATCATATTATACAAAGAAGATCCAGGACCCCAATTTGGAAGCCCAGCTTAAGGGTAAATGTGGTCCTGATGCCTGAGGCCACCTGAGGAAATATGGGAGCTGTCTCCTCAGTGTTTGCTACCTGTTATTCTGAGTTCTCCACTCTACTTTTCAACTCATTCCTTGTAGGGGATTCAAGGAAATACCTTTGGGGATTGACCCTCAAACGATATTTCCAAGTGCTAAGCCTTGGTATCTGAAAATGGAACCTTTTTGGAAATAAGGTCTTTGCAGATATAATCAAATTAGGGATCTTGAATAAGGTCATTCTGAATTTAGGATTAACTCTAAATCTGATGACTTATAAGAGAAAAAAAGATTTGACACACTCAGAGAAAAAGGCCATGTGAAGATGGAAGTAGAGGTACTTCCCTGGTGGTCCAGTGGTTAAGAATCTGTCTTCCAATGCAGGGGATACATGGGATACAGTTCGATCCCTGGTGAAGGAACTAAGATCTCACAAGCCACAGGCAACTAAACCCATATGCTGCAACTGCTGAGCCCTCGTGCCCTAAAGCCAATGCTCCACAATAAGAGGAGCCTGCAAGCTGTAACTAGAGAAGCCCCTAAGGGCCGCAAGTAGAGAAAAGCCTGTGTGCTGCAGTGAAGAGGCCAGGCCACCTCAACAAAGATCAGCAAAGTCGAAAAAGAAGAAGAAAAATTGCAGTAGAGCTAGAAAGGCAGTGGCAAGCTGAGGAGCACCGAGTATTGTCAGCCACCACAAGAAGCTGGGAGAGCAGCAGGGACTGGATTCTCTCCCAGAGTCTTCAGAGGAGCATGGCCCTGCAATACTTTGGTTTCAGACTTTGACCTCCAGAACTGTGAGGGAATAATTTGCTGTTTCTGCAAGCCACCAAGTTTGTAGTCATTTGTTATGACATCACTAAGGAACTTACATGCTTTCAAAGATGCTTACTGTTCCAATGCTGAGAGAACAGTCTGAAGAAGACAGTGAGGCACACAACACAGGACAGATTTATCACTAAAATATACTCATGTCAGGGCACAAGTAAGGCTGCCCTTAATTTTTCATGAAAATCCTACTCCAGAATATGGCATAGGGCTAGAAGGACTGGCAACTTGATGGGAAACCTGTCATTTCACTAAGTACCTTAGCAGTTACCTGGATCTTATTTTTTTAAGAGAATGAAGGCAAAGAGTGAGTAGACATTCTGCCCAAAGGCCAGGCATTGTGCATAATCCTATCTGGTTACAGAGAGTTAAGTGGTAGAGATGTTTGGAAATGACTGAGGCAGTTTCAATTGGTGAATCAGTGGAACAGTAATGGCTGAGGGAGGGGAAGACTGTCATTTCACTAGAAAAGGTCATACATGCTAAATGGTCTATAGGTCTCAAGAGCCTACATAATCAAGCATATTCCTTCCCAAAATATTGACATCATCCCATTGAGAAACTGCCCTAGAGGATCCCGAGAAAGCTTAGCTACCAACACTCCCATTTTTATGAGGTATCCTTTTGAGACCTGCACATCTTGTGTCCACAGAAAATGGGAAACTATCTTCCTTATCCACATTAATTTTGGATACTTGGTCTGGGGACATGGTCCAAAGATTGTGCCAAATGCTTGTTTTCTCCTCACTTCCTTGGCTGGGGAAGGAAAAATTCAGCAAGTTCAACACTTAACTCATCATTAGTCAAGAAGAAAGGGCTGCATTTTATTTTAAAGACACTCTCTCTCCATTATAAATTCTAGGAGAGGCCATATTAAAATTGTAATTAATGAAAGGAATGTTAATTCCAGTAACATACTCTTTAATGAGTTCATGATTCATTAACTTGAAAAGAATCATTTGTTTGCATAAAATGAATCTCAATGATGGAAATATATAATTATTTAGTATGAATAATGATAGTGCATTTAATAAAATTAGAACAACTTTTGGTAAATTTTGCAGATTAGGATTAATTAATAATAGTTATATAGTTTTATGTGCAGTATATGTACATTATACTAATAATTAAATGTTACAGTGTAGTTTGAATATAACAACCCTAGTTGTTGCATCCTATTCTTACTCTATTTTTTTAATAGTGTATATTTATTTATTTTTGTCTGTGCTGGATCTTCCTTGCTTTGCGTAGGCTTTCTCTAGTTGCAGCCAGCAGGGACTACTCTTTGATGTGGTGCACAAGCTTCTCATTGCTGTGGCTTCTCTTACTGCCAGGCACAGGCTCTAGGTGCTCGTGCTTCAGTAGTTGTGGTACCCTGGCTCACTTGCCCCTCAGCACATGGAATCTTCCTGGATCAAGAATGGAACCTGTGTCCCCTGAATTGGCAGGCGGATTTTATCCACTGCACCACCAAGGAAGTCCTCTATTATTCCTCTTACAGTAAGTCTTCTAAGTCAACAAAATGAGCCAATAAAGCTAAAGTTGTATTTCTGCTATTAAAATCTGCTTTTTATTAATAGATGTATTGGGTGTGGCAAGATGGTTTTATTTCACCTGGGTTGATATAATATTTTCTAATAATCATGATTATTATAAAATCTGTATCTTGCTCTTAAGAAACAAACACTACACCTGATGGTTTGGTGTAGAAAGAATATGTTATAATCGTAATTTTTGCCTCCTAGAAATAAATAACTAGATAAAGGAAAAAAGAGAACAACTAGTCCAAGACAACTGTTAGCTCTTAGAGACATCACTTGGCTCAACTTTATTTTCCTGTGTAGAAGAAAGGATGTCCTTTTAAAATAATTGAAAACCAGATGCATGTAAGCCATAGGGATTTCAATGATCATATTCCAAAGGGGACAAATTTTGTTGGATTAACAGAGTATTTATTTTATTATGAGACTCTAAGAACAACTGTTCTGTATTAATGGTGGAAAGAGTGAAACTGTTTTCTATCAAGCTGAAGCCCAGATCCATGAAGTGAGATGCTTCCATCAGTAATAGGACAGAGATTGGAACCCAGATGTCCTGAGTCTCTGCCCAATGTCCCATCATTAAAATGCTAGAATGTTCCTTCAGGAAAAATGGGGGGAAAAAGAGAAATCCACAAGAGAGAAGAAAAACTTTGGTGCCATGGCAGACTCATTGATAAGAAGAAAAGTCATGAAAAATTGCCATGATTTTTCCAGAAAGTCTGACTTCTAATTCCACTCATACAGAAAGGGATTTTCTTCTGGTTGTGTTGCCCTCGGGGATTGTTTTGGGTTAATATCCTGCAGTCTGTGGCCAACTCAGTGTATATGCAGCTGTAATAGTATGTGAGCCCCTCGAAAGTTCATCTGTGGAGCCTCCTGTGAATGGGTCTTTTCACAATGGGGTGAGCCATCTGTGGCTGTGGAAAGAGGAAGGACAGATTTGGAACTGGATCTAGGAATCGAAGTGGTCACAGAGAGGCTAAATGGATGACACACAGCCTCTAAAAAGATACAGTAGATTCTATCCTATCTGGATTTCCCCACAATAATCATACTGACTAATGAATTACAAATATCCACTCTATCCAGCACTGTATAGATTTAGCTTTAGGCCTGGTATAGACATGGCAAGTGAATTGGGTCAGAATACAGAAAATCATTTCATGTGGCAGTTTGTAAAAGGTACTAAATTCATCATTCCTTTCATAATAAATGAACACAGTAAGTTTTCTTCCTGTCTTTTCCAAGTGTCACCAATTCTATTATTTTGTATATAGTAGATAATATATATATACACACACACACACAGTGTACGTGTGTGTGTGTGTGTGTATATATATATGCACATAAAGTCAAAGCTATGTTTTTTTCAGTAGTCATGTACAAACGGACCACAAAGAAGGCTGAGTGCTGAAGAACTGCGGCTTTTGAATTACTGGAGAAGACTCTTGAGAGTTCCTGGACAGCAAGGAGATCAAACCAGTGAATTCCAAAGGAAATCAACTCTTGACAGTTCATTGAAAGGACTGATGCTGAAGCTGAAGCTCCAATACTTTGGCCACTGGAGGAGAAGAGCTGACTCATTGGAAAAGACTCTGATGCTGAGAAAGATTGAGGAGAAGGAGAAGGGAGCAAACGGAGAAGAGGGAGGCAGGGGATGAGATGGTTAGATAGCATCACTGACATAATGGACATGAATTTGAGTAAACTCTAGGAGATAGTGAAGGACAGAGAAGCCTGGAGTAATGAAGTCCATGGGGCTGCAAAGAGTCAGACATGACCTAGCAACTAAACAATAACAACAAACGATATCTGATTGGTTGATTAGTTCATTCATCTATTCATTTAACAAGCATTGACTGAAACCTTCCATGGGAAAAACAAACATGAAGGAGATACAATGACCATGTCCTTAAGAAGCTTACAGCTAGGCAAAACAGACAATAACAATGAGAGAATGGAAAATTCAAGATGAGTGGCACAGAGATGCATGGGAGAAAAAGGTCAGCCTGGCTTAGGCAAGCCACGGAGTTTTGTCAGAAAGGAGATGAGGGTTAGATATCTGAACAGGGAAAGAGAAGAAAGAACAATTAAGCTAAAGGCATTTAGGGCAGAGAAAATAACAAAGCCACAAAACTCTGGAATAACACTAGATTACAATTTCTGAGGACTTACTACATCCAGATGCTGTTCTAGATAGTTTCGTGTATTCATTTCTTTAGATTCTTACAATAATGAGGTGGGTGCATTGATTTATATAGGATTTGAAAATTCAGGTCCCAAAAAGCCAGGTCACTCTCCCAAGACTGCAAGTGTGATGAAGGCACAGCTGAGAGTCCAGCCTAAGCCATCTCACCTCGGAGACCTCCCTGTCAACAGCACAGGGACCTAATGGATCATTGCAAGTCTTAACAGGAGAGTCGTTTGTGGCTGAAGCATAAGCCGTGTGAAGGAGTATGGGAGGGACCAGGAACAGAAAGGATTTTTGAGGACTTCCACATTTTCCAAGGCTCAACCGCTGGCCAGTGAAGGCAGACAGAGCAGACAGACAGCCAGCGCTTGGTGGCTGGCTGTCATGAAGGCCAGTAAACAAAAAGCAGGTATCAAAAAACATTCAATGGCCATCAGTTCGGTTCAGTTCAGTTGCTCAGTTGTGTCCGACTCTTTGCAACCCCATGAATCGCAGCACGCCAGGCCTCCCTGTCCATCACCAACTCCCAGAGTTCACTCAAACTCACATCCATCGAGTCAGTGATGCCATCCAGCCATCTCATCCTCAGTCGTCCCCCCAATCCTTCCCATCATCAGAGTCTTTTCCAATGAGTCAACTCTTCACTTGAGGTGGCCAAAGTACTGGAGCTTCAGCTTTAGCATCATTTCTTCCAAAGAAACCCCAGGGCTGATCTCCTTCAGAATGGACTGGTTGGATCTCCTTGCAGTCCAAGGGACTCTCAAGAGTCTTCTCCAACACCACACTTCAAAAGCATCAATTCTTCGGCACTCAGCCTTCTTCACAGTCCAACTCTCACATCCATACATGACCACAGGAAAAACCATAACCTTGACTAGATGGACCTTTGTTGGCAAAGTAATGTCTCTGCTTTTCAATAAGCTATCTAGGTTGCTCATAACTTTTCTTCCAAGGAGTAAGCATCTTTTAATTTCATGGCTGCAGTCACCATCTGCAGTGATTTTGGAGCTCAAAAAAATAAAGTCTGACACTGTTTCCCCATCTATTTCCCATGAAGTGATGGGACCAGATGGCCATAGCACTGGTCTAATCACACATCCAGTTGAACAATCCTTAACTACCTTAGCACTGTGACACTGGTTTTTGTCCTTCTGTGACATTTTCTCCTCTCATCAGCCCTCCTCAAATGTTAGATGATATGCATTTCAGTACAGACTTGTACAGGGAATGTTGTGACACTCTTTAACACACTGGGAGATATCCTGAGGTGTGACAATCACCAGGATGGGTGTTGCAGCTATTTTATTGCTTCTTTCTCATGGTATCACACATGTGCCTGTGGTCTCTTTCCTGTGGACATGTCTCTTACTGAGTCAGCTAGTGGAGCACTTGAACTTGGTCAGTGCCTGCTGTCAGGAAATCCTCACACAATCCGATTGTCATCATCATGTCCCCTTGGAAACTGTGTATGTGACCCCAATAGTTAATAAGGGCTCCACAATTAACGACTGGTGTCCAGGCTTTAAGACACAAATATGCCCCAGGTGTTTCAAGTGAAAAGCAGCAGACTAGGTAAAGATGTCAGCCACCTGGGATTTTTACCAGTGGACTCCAAGGACAAACTTCCAGGGCACCAGGACAACAGTCTCCCTCAGTTACCATAGTGACCCTGACAGTGAAGTTAGCTCATATAGATCTGAGCATGAGAAATTTGTTTTTATTCCAAGTCTGCTGGCAGATCAATGCATTTTTCCTTCTTTGCTTCCTTCCATTCTGGGTAGAACTGTGTCTAGGTTGTTAAATATATAGAAGACAAAAGCTTACAAGATGGAGAGCTATTTTTTTCTAATCTCTAAAAATGGATTCTTCTTTGGAGACTAATTAAAAAGAGGAGGAGAAGGAAGAGGAGTTAGAGGAGGGGAAGAAAAAGTCAGGGAGGGAAAAGGAAAGGAAGGTGATGGGAGGAGCAGAGAGGAAAAGGAGAACAGAAAAGCAGTTTTTCTATTACAGCAGCAAGACTGTCACAGTGTCTGTCACCCTAAAGCCCAAGGGTGGTCTGGCCACCAGCCAAGTAACATGCCTGATCCCTTGGTCTATGGCCACCAGTGCAGCCCAGGGAAGGCACAGCCAAACTCTCAGAGAATGCTAGAACATAGTTGTCAATGTCTCTATCACCTAGCCCTTGGCTATTTCTTACCCTATTTTCATCTTTCATACTTATAACAGGAACTGTATTTGAGTTAATGACTTGAGAGAAATGGAAATTTTTTCCATGCATTCTTACTGCTAAAGAACATGGAAGAGCTGTGTACATTCCACACTTGTTGAAAGTCAAAAAAATGGGAGATTGTATCAGAAAAAAAGCATAATGCTACCCCCTCCTACAAGAAGGCATCAATGATTTCCCATATTAGATTTATTACTTTTAGTTACTGTCTCTCAAGCATTTATATTGTTGACAACCATAAAGTGTTTACATGCCTTGTCTCACTTAGTTTAATCTTCAAAACAACTTTGTGAGATAAGTATAAATATTCCCTAACTGGGCTGGAAGAAGTACAAGCTGGAATCAAGATTGCTGGGAGAAATATCAATAACCTCAGATATGCAGATGACACCACCCTTATGGCAGAAAGTGAAGAACTAAAAAGACTCTTGATGAAAGTGAAAGAGGGGAGTGAAAAAGTTGGCTTAAAACTCAACATTCAGAAAACTAAGATCATGGCATCTGGTTCCTTCACTTCATGGCAAATAGATGGGGAAACAATGGAAACAGTGAGAAACTTTATTTTAGGGGCTCCAAAATCACTGCAGATGGTGACTACAGCCATGAAATTAAAAGACACTTGCTCCTTGGAAGAAAAGCTATGACAAATCTAGACAGCATATTAAAAAGCAGAGACATTACTTTGCTGACTAAGGTCCGTCTAGTCAAGGCTATGGTTTTTCCTGTGGTCATGTATGGATGTGAGAGTTGGACTGTGAAGAAGGCTGAGTGCCAAAGAATTGATGCTTTTGAAGTGTGGTGTTGGAGAAGACTCTTGAGAGTCCCTTGGACTGCAAGGAGATCCAACTAGTCCATCCTAAAGGAGACCAGTCCTGGATGTTCATTGGAAGGACTGATGCTGAAGCTGAAACTCCAGTACTTTGGCCACCTGATGCGAAGAACTGACTTATTTGAAAAGACCTGATGCTGGGAAAAATTGAAGATGGGAGGAGAAGGGGATGACAGAGGATGAGATGGGTGGATGGTATCACCGACTCAATGGACATGAGTTTGAGTAAACTCCAGGAGTTGGTGATGGACAGGGAGGGCTGGCGTGCTGCAGTCCATGGGTTCACAGTCAGACACAACTTGCAACTGAACTTAACTGAACAGATTCCTGCATGATGGGGATGTGTTTTAGACTTTTTTCTATTCTCCACTTTGTCTAATACAATACACAGTAAGAAAACATGCTTTAAAAAGTCGTTGAATTGAATTATTTACCACTTGAAAATAGATAAGCTTAATATTGCTAAATATCTTTTCAGTCTGTTCTGCACTAAGTATATATTTGATGTTCTTTGTATCTTTAGTCATTTATTTGTTAAAAAAAAAGTCTAACTTTGATTTTTTTTTAGTTATTTTACTTTCTTTCTTTCTTTTTCTTTTTGGTTGGGCTAGGTCTTAGTTGTGAGTTACGACTCATGTGCTTCTCTAGTTGTGATGCGTGGGCTTAGTTGCCCTACACTATGTGAGATCTTAGTTCCCCAACCAGGGATCAAACTTGTGTACCCTGCATTGGAAGGCGGATTCTCAACCACTGGACCATCAGAGAAGTCCCTTGAGTTTTAATAGTGTCCATTCTTTAATTAGGAATCAACTAGCTTTCTCCAGTATCACTGCAAAATGTGGACCACACTGCATGATTCACTTTCATTTTAAATGCACCGGAAGCCTGTACCCAGTGCTACTTTGTGACTGTTGAGTGTTAAGAGTGGGAAGAGTTTAGACAGAACATAGCCAGTACTCTGCTGAGGGATCTTGTGAGCTGATTAACTCTCTGGGCTTTGATTTTCTCATTTGTAAAATGAAGTTTGCTAGAGAAAACATCTAGGCATCCTTCTAGCTTCAACATCCTATGAAACCTATTCTTTCTGAACTAGCACAGGGTTCAGTTCAGTTCAGTTCAGTTGCTCAGTCGTGTCTGGCTCTGTGACCCCATGGACTGCAGCCTGCCAGGCTTCCTTGTCCATCACTAACTCCCAGAGCTTACATAAACTCATATCCATTGAGTCAATGATGCCATCCAACCACCTCTGTCATGCCCTTCTCCTCCTGCCTTCAATCTTTCGCAGCATTAGGGTCTTTTCAAATAAGTTATGTCTTCGCATCGGTGGCCCAAGTGCTGGAGTTTCAGCTTCAGCATCAGTCCTTCCAATGAATATTCAGGACTGATTTCCTTTAAGATGGACTGCTTGGATCTCCTTGCAGTCCAAGGGACTCTCAAGAGTCTTTTCCAACACCATAGTTCAAAAGCATCAATTCTTTAGTGCTCAGCTTTCTTTATAGTCCAACTCTCACATCCATATATGCTTACTGGAAAAACCATAGTAGCTTTGACTAGACAGACCTTCGTCACCAAAGTAATGTCTCTGCTTTTTAATATGCTGTCTAGATTTGTCATAGCTTTTCTTCCAAGGAGCAAGTGTCTTAATTTCATGGCTGCAGACACCATCTGCAGTGATTTTGGAGCCCCCCAAAATAAAGTCTGACACTGTTTCCACTGTTTCCCCATTTATTTCCCATGAAGTGATGGGACCAGATGCCATGATCTTCATTTTCTGAATGTTGAGTTTTAAGCCAACTTTTTCACTCCCCTCTTTCACTTTCATCAAGAGGCTTTTTAGTTCTTCACTTTCTGCCATAAGGTTGGTGTCATCTGCATATCTGAGGTTATTGATATTTCTCCTGGCAATCTTAGTTTCAGCTTGTGCTTCATCCAGTCCAGAATTTCTCATGTAAGTTAAATAAGCAGGGTAACAATATATAGCCTTGATGTAATTCTTGCCCAATTTGGAACAAATCTGTTGTTCCATGTTCAGTTCTAACTGTTGCTTCTTGACCTGCATACAGATTTCTCAGGAGGTAGATCAAGTGGCCTGGTATTCCCATCTCTTTCAGAATTTTCCACAGTTTATTGTGATCCACACAGTCAAAAGCTTTGGCATACTTGCTAAGGCAGAAGATATTTTTCTGGAACTCTCTTGCTTTTGTGATGATCCAACGGATGTTGGCCATTTGATCTCTGGTTCCTCTGCCTTTTCTAAATCCAGATTGAACATCTGGATTGAACAGTTCATGTACTGTTGAAGCCTGGCTTGGAGAATTTTGAGGATTACTTTACTAGTGTGTGAATGAGTGCAATTGTGTGGTAGTTTGAGCATTCTTTGGCATTGCTTTTCTTTGGGATTGGAATGAAAAGCGGCCTTTCCAGTCCTGTGGCCACTGCTGAGTTTTCCAAATTTGCTATCATATTGAGTGCAGCACTTTCACAGCATCATCTTTTAGGATCTGAAATAGCTCAGCTGGAATTCCTTCACCTCCACTAACTTTGTTTGTAAGGATGCTTCCTAAGGCCCACTTGACTTCACTTTCCAGGATGTCTGGCTCTAGGTGAATGATCACACCATCACGGTTGTCTGGGTCGTGAAGACCTTTTTTGTATAGTTCTTCCATGTATCCTTGCCACCTCTTAATATCTTCTGCTTCTGTTAGGTCCATACCATTTGTGCCCTTTACTGAGCCCATCTTTGTATGAAATGTTCCCTTGGTGTCTCTAATTTTCTTGAAGACATCTCTAGTCTTTCCCATTCTGTTGTTTTCCTCTACTTCTTTGCATTGATCACTGAGGAATGCTTTCTTATCTCTCCTTGCTATTCTTTGGAACTCTGCATTTAATTGGGTGTATCTTTCCTCTTCTCCTTTGCTTTTAGCTCCTCTTCTTTTTTCAGCTCTTTGTAAGCCTTCCTCAGACAACCATTTTGCCTTTTTGCATTTCTTTTTCTTGCGGATGGTCTTGATCTCTGCTTCCTATACAATGTCATGAACCTCCTTCCATAGTTCTTCAAGTACTCTATCAATCTAATCCCTTAAATCTATTTCTCACTTCCACTGTATAATCATAAAGGATTTGATTTAGGTCAAACCTGAATGGTCTAGTGGTTTTCCCTACTTTCAATTTAAGTCTGAATTTGGCAATAAGGAGTTCATGATCTGAGCCACAGTCAGCTCTTGGTCTTGCTTTTGCTGACAGTATAGAGCTTCTCCATCTTTGCCTGCAATAAATATCATCAATCTGATTTCTGTATTAACCATCTGGTGATGTCCACATGTAGAGTCTTTTCTTATGTTGTTGGAAGATGGTGTTTGTTATGACAGTGTGCTCTCTTGACTAAATTCCATTAGCCTTTGTCCTGCTTCATTCCACACTCCAAGGCCAAATTTGCCTGTTATTCCACATGTTGTGGTAGGACAATGGTGGTGTGATCTAAATGGTGACACTTTCTTATGTACTTTGGACTCCTCACAGCTCTCTGTCTCAGACCATAGTTTAAGGTAAGATTTAATGTTCTCCTTCTCAAGATAGGGGGTTTAAAAAGTTTTACTCCCTTTCTTTTAGACCTGGTTGGATAGTTTATCACCTTTATGCATTACTTTTCAATTTAAAAAAAGGAAAAAAGATATGTCTATTTCCTCATCCAAATAAACCTGCTTTCTTGGCCCCCATTATGATGAATTTCCCCCCATTTGCATGAGTTGAGTCTGAATTCACACACAGAACAAACATATCTCAACATCTAAATAAATCACTCAGACTGTTCATCTTTATTTTAGCTGAGTGACTTAGACTGTCACGTTACACACAGCACTTCCTGTCTCCATTGCATTCTGTGTTCCCTCTGCAGCATGCTTTGTATTTGCCTGTCACCTTCCCTAAATCTCATGTCTCTTGAGGACCAGTACCTCTATTGACACCTACATATGACCCTGGTGTGGGATCCACCTTTGGCTGAAGTTACACAGACAGGAGTATCCTCAGATGGTGGCCAGCAGTGCCCCCAAGTGTGCAGGTCCCCAGAGCTCCCAGGAGCCTTCCCTAGCTTGGGCTTGGGCTCTACTGTGTAATCTCAGGGTCTCTGAGAACCTCTCCTCACTTCCTCAGAGGTCTGCTATATGCCTAATCTTGGCTACAAATTCAAGATCTCCAACTGTGTACTAGTACATATATATAGATAGATAGATAGAGAGAGAGAGAGAGAGAGAGAGAACACCTGGCATACTACTGCTCAAATCCTCGTAATTTCTTAAGTTATAAGAATACTAGGAACATCTTGTGTTCTAATATTTGGTCCCTGACCTGGTTTCTGACACAGACCTCCTAAATCCCTTGGAATTTCCGGGTGATAAGAGTGTCTTTTGTTCTAATGAAGGGACTCTTGATTGGCTCCTACATGCCTGCATGATAGGAACTGGTCACCAGAAAGAACAAGCAATGATTAGAAGCTTGGCGGTTTCCACCCCATTTCCCATCCTCTGGGAAGAGGACTGGAGACAGTTAATGACTGATCATGCCTATGTGAAGAAACCATCATAAAAGTCCCCAGTGTGTAGGGTTTGAAGAGCTTCCAGGTTGGTGATTACGTGAGGGTGTGAGGAGAGTGCTACACAAAGATGCCCCGGCAGCTCCATGCCCCTTCTGGTGTAGCTTACCCTGTGCATTTCTTCATTTGGCTGTTCATCTGTGTCTTTTATACATCCTTAATAGTCAACTGGTAAAAGTAAGTGTTTCCCTGATTTCTATGGGCCATTTTAGCAAATGATTAAATCCAAGGAAGGAGTCATGGGAAATCGAATATATAGCCAGGAGATCAGAAGTGCATGTGACAACCTGGCACTTGCTTGGTGTCTGAACTGGTACAGTCACATAGGACTGAGCCCTTAGCTTATGGAATCTGACACTAACTCCAGGTAGCTAGGGTCAGAATTGAACTGAATTATAGGATGCTCAGCTGGTATCTCTGAGAATTGCTTGGTGTAGGGGGAAAAAAACAACAACAAAGGCAGAATAACTGGCTTCAGAAGAATTTTCTGTGTGAGTAAAAGGAACACGGGAGTGTTTTTCCCTGACACCAAATATCCGCCCTGTTCCAGATCTTAATCCGAGACTGTGTACGTGAATGCTCAGTCACTCAGTTGTGTCTGATACTCTGTGACCCCGTGGACTAAAGCCCACTAGGCTCCTAAGTCCATGAAATTTCCCAGGCAAGAATACGGGGTGGATTGCCACTCCAATATTGGAATGTGTTACCATTTCCTTCTTCAGGCTATGTACACAGCAGATGCTCAGTGCAATACTGATGAAGTCAATAAGCCAATCAGTCTCTCCCCAGTTGTAACCCTTGTCTTCTTGCCTACTTCATGGAGGTCCTGGCATTTTCACAAACTTACTTCTCACTGTGCCTCTGAGAAAGGCTCCATCTCTGGATAAAGTGGACATGGTGCTGGGGAGCAGTCTCCTGCCAATATTTCTGTCCACTAATATCACTATCTTGTTCTCTCACCTTCTAAATTTCTGCGATCATTTCACTCTGGTCTCCATCACCAATTTTCATCTTCCTGCCTAGACTGACCCCTGAGTTTTCAGATTGCTAAGGCTGAATCCAAGGTTTAACCATAGGGACTGGCTCTTACATGGCCAAGGCCACAGAGCACGAACTTATGGCCTGCAGGTCCAATCTAGCCCAGAGAGAAGGTGTTGGTTCTACTGAAGAGTTTTTGCTTCTCTGTTTTTTCCTTACAAACTTAAATTTAGTTGTAGTTTAAAATTTTCACATGAGATTTTTCTTTCTGTCTTAAAAAAATAAATCAGAGAATTTGACAGCACTGGGTCATATTGTTCTTTAATTACTATTGCAAAACTGATTCAAACCAGTTGAGTAAGATATAACTCTTGGGTTCTCCTAATTGGTAAAAATTAAGAGTAAGAACTTTCCAGAAGATGGGAGCTAGCTACTTTTCCCAGCTTCTCAGTAAGTCTCAAACCAACATTTGGCACCACTTTAGTATTTATTGAATAAAGATCTGCTGGCAAGTTAACTCTTCTGTGAGGTTGATGAAGCTCTACCCAGCTCTTGATCATTTTAGTTGTTTTGGCAAAATATTCACCCCCAGAAGATTCCAGAGACAGGATTCTACTACCCCCAGCGTCAGTACTGGTAGACGTCAATGCTCTGATCCAATGGCGGGATGTGGGGATCAGGCTTTGTGTACCATCCTTACAGGTGTCCCTAGATTCGTATACAGGTTTGAGAAGTGTCTCTACAATATTCTTGAATTCTACCAAAAAAGCCCATTTCTGAGATCTTTTATGATAATGAACAAGTTGCTGATTAAAAACACCTCTGAAGGGAATCCCTAGTAGTCTAGTGGTTAGGACTTTGACGCAAGGAGAGTGGATTCTGTCCCTGATCAGGGAACTAAGATCTCCCTATGCTACATGGTGTGACCAAAAATAAATACGTAAACAGATAAATAAATAATAAATTTTAAAAATAAAAAATTTGAAAACTCTGGCATTTAATGTGTTCATTAACTAAACTTCTGATGTTGGTCTGACAGAAGCACTTATACTAGTCACTTCTGCAGTGTGACTTTTTTGGTGTAATATTGGCCAGTACCATTGCAGTGTGAATTACTTACAGTTCATATTGCCTTCTATATCTGATCTGTAATTTAATATTACCACACACAACTTACCACGTTGTCAAGGCTAGCAGTTCTTTACCCTAGCTGTGCATTAGAATCACCTAGAGAACTTAAAAAAAAAAAAAAAAAATCCAATGCCAATCATCTCCCTTGAGATTCTGATTTAATGCCCAGGTATGGCTCAGACATCAGTATATTTTTAAATGTCCTCAGGTGATTTTTAAAGATCAGGATCAACAATCAGCTTCTGCTAAAGTGTTTTAAAATGTTTTATTGTCATGGTAACAATAATTAGCTAGAGCTGAGTGGAGGTTCAGTGGCAATGGCATTCTCTAGAGGCCTCCCACGCACTTATATATGAATGACCCTTGTCACTTGGCTGGTCCTCTGGCAGCCCTGGAGCTCATAGTAAGTCTACTGATATTCTCTAAAATATTTCTAGGCTCTCCTTGGCCCTGCATAATCAGTCCAGCCATTTATTTGCTACCTAGTCCTTTGCACAATACAAAGCAAATAAAGAGGAGTAAAAATTGAGAAAATTATACTTCCATGCAAAAAAAGAGCAGATTTCTTTACTCAAAGGAGTTTGCTTAAAAGATTCCATGCCTGAGAAAGATTTGAAAGCTGCCAGGACAGTTCCAAAGAAGTTTTTAATTTTTCTAAATCCTTACTCCTTCTCCCCAGGAAACTATCCTCAGGTAAATGGCAGAGACATAGCATTGATGCCTTTAAGCTGCAATTAACTAAGGAACAGGGTGACTACCCAGCACATGCTACCATTGATCTAATTCTTTCTTTCCACCCAATTTGACCAGAGGCAAACAAAAATCGATCCCTGGATTGGGAAGATCCCCTGGAGAAGGGAAAGGCTATCCACTACAGTATTCTGGCCTGGAGAATTCCATGGACTGTATAGTTCCAAGAGGTCGAAAAGAGTCAGACATGAAAGTGAAAATGAAGAGCTTTCACTTTCACACAAAAATATGTTTCTCAATATTAATCATTTTGTGGCCATTTATACTATGTGCAGATTCTGTTTATTTTAAATATCTGTTTACTTTCTTTTTCCCCTTCTTGATTGTCCTAAGCTACTTTCAAGTTTTTCTCCCCTTCTAGTTCAGCTTAAATCAGGTGTTAACTGGAATTACAGTTCTCTGACTTCCTAGTTAGGATGAGGGTTAGAGAGAGAAATGCTTTGAATTCTTGGATAGGGGCTGGACTAGATTACCAGCATGAGTGTTGTTGTTTAGTCACTAAGTTTAGTCTAACTCTTTGCAATCCCGTGGACTGTAGCCCTTCAGGCTCCTCTGTCCATGAGATTTTTCCAAGTAAGAATACTGGAGTGGATCTCCATTTCCTTCTCCAGAGTATCTTCCCAGACCAGGGATCGAACCTGGGTCTCCTGCATTGCAGGCAGATTCTTTACCATCTGAGCCACCAAGGAATCCCACAGGCATGATTACTGGGACAAAATTCCTAGGACATTCTAATATCCAGCCTCTATCTCACTCCCTCATTATCCTCCCCTCACTAGTAACCTCAATCCTGTCTCCTACCCCCACCACACACACACAAAAAAAACATTGAAAAGCACTGACCCCAAACTGAGGGCTTTAATTATTAAAATGCCTTAACAATTTCTGTGTTGATGTTCAGACGGTGTAATGTTATATTCCAGTCTTAATGCCATCTGTTCATAATCAAAATTTCAGCTGTGTCTTCATCTCTCGCTCTCTTCCAGTCCTGTTTCTCAGCTTTGATTGCACATTGAATCATCTCAGAGTTTTAAAAAATGCCCAGTACCTGAGATGCACCTCAGACCAATTAAATCAAAACCTCTGGGGGTGGGACCTAATAATTTTTAAACCACCCCAGATGATGCCAGCAGCTCAGAAACACTGCTCTAAATTTATGAACACATGAGCTATTTCTAATTCACTCATGGAATTCCTACCAGAAGTTCAAAATCCAGTGGTTCTTGAACTATCGTGGAAAAGATTCTCCCTAGGATAGGGTGCCAAATAAGGAAATAAAAATACAAATTATGTTAAGTTTGAATCTCAGGTACACCAAGTATAATTTTTTAGCCATCTGGATTCTGTGAAATTCAAACTTAACTTGGGGTCCTGGATTTTATCAGGTAAACTTACCCTGGGAGTTTATGACAATTCAAGTTCTTGGGCTCCACGCTAATCCAGTAGACCAGGAGTGCAGCTAGTCTATATTTTTAACAAATTTATCAGATGGCTTTGTTGAAGGTGATGGGCCACATCTTTAGGTGAGGGGTGCTCAGGCACAGGGAAAGGCTAAAGAAGCCATGCAAGTGCCCAGCAGAGCATTCCAAAGAGGACTTACATATTGTCACTTTACCTGGAATGACTTTGGAATATCCTCCTTTGGAGATCTTAAATAAAAATAGATAAGACTCATTGATTAACAACTAGGAGTCAGATCTTGCTAAATGTTGTCTATGCATTGTTTATCTGTTATCCCAACAACTCAGTGAGTTGGTTACTATGTTACAGCTGAAGAATCTAAGGCTCCAAAGAATGTAAGATGTCCAAGGCCACACAGCTAGGACCAGCAAATCCACAGTCACAGGTCCCATGTTCTTAATCTCTATCTGATATTGCCTCTGAACTGTCTGACCAAATAAGCCTTATCATCCAGATGCCAAGAGGTGTTTTTCATTTATCCATCTATTCATCTAACAAATATTTATTGATTTATAACTATAAATCAGGGACTGAGGTCAGCTCTGGAGATAAAATTGTGAACAAGATAGCTGAGTTCCTGCTTTCAGATCATATGTTAGAATGAGAAGGAATAAAAATCAAGTGAATATAATAATTTCAAAATATGATTAGTGCTACAAAAGAAAAAAGAAAGATTAGACATAGAAAGCAATGTGAAGTGAAGTGAAGTTGCTCAGTCGTGTCCGATTCTTTGCGACCCCATGGACCATAGCCCATCAGGCTCCTCCGTCCATGGGATTTTCCAGGCAAGAGTGCTGGAGTGGATTGCCATTTCCTTCTCCAGGGGATCTTCCTGACCCAGGAATGGAACCTGGGTCTCCCACATTGCAGGCAGATGCTTTACCGTCTGAGCCACCAGGGAATAGAAAGCAATAGAAGAACTTAATTGGGTGGTATAAGATGGCATTTCAGTTGAAATTTAAAAGACAAAAGGACTTCCCTTGTGGCTCAGCTGGTAAAGAATCTGCTTGCAATTTGGAAGAGCTGGGTTCTATCCCTGGGTTGGGATAATCCCCTGGAGAAGGGAAAGGCTACCCACTCCAGTATTCTGGCCTGGAGAATACCATGGACTATACCTGTATAATCCATGGGGTCACAAAGAATCAGACACAACTAGTGACTTTCACTAAAGATAAAAGGGCTGCAGCCATGCACAGAAAATATCCAGTGACAGGGACACATGCAAAGATCCTGATGTGGAATCAAGATAGAGTCGTCAACAGAAACTAACTCCTGCCTTTGGCCACTTGGGGAAATAGATGTGGAAGGTGGTTGGCCGAGCATGGCCTTCTGGGAGGCTGGCTGTAATTCTAGTTTGCATTCTGTGTGTTATGTCTCATTTTCTTCTTTGAGTGATCAGAATATTAACACATAAACTTGCCATCTGAGGCATGACCATTGTGTTGTCATCCAGAGACTCTTATCTTCTTAAGAAACTCACTCAGGCGTTGCATGTGAACAAGGTGGAGTCTGGCCAGCACTCAAAAGGAAAATCAGATACAATTTGCAAGGTAAAACATAGAGCTGAGCTATCAATTAAGAGAACACAGGCATGAAAATCTAAAGTTATTGAGGAGCTAGCTTACCAGGTAGCTCAGTAGTAAAGAATCTGCCTGCAAATACAGGAGATGCAAGCTCAATCCCTAGGTCAGGAAGATGCCCTGGAGAAGGAAATGGTAACTCACTCCAGGATTCTTACCTGGGAAATTCCATGGACAGAGGAACCTGGCGGGCCACAGTTCATGGGATCGTAAACAGTCAGACACGACTGAGCATGTGCACTCTCATTAGAAATTTAATAATACAGTATTTTATTGATTTCTCATATTTTTACCATATGATGTCCCTAAAAGAATCTTCAGAAATAATAAGCATGACTTTGGTGTATAATAACTTATTATTAAAACATTACAAATAAAAAATATATTTTCAGGTTGATGATGAATATTAGATAACTCAGTTCAGTTCAGTTCAGTCGCTCAGTCGTGTCCAACTCTTTGCAACCTCATGAATCTCAGCACACCAGGCCTCCCTGTCCATCACCAACTCCCAGAGTTCACTCAGACTCACGTCCATCAAGTCAGTGATGCCATCCAGCCATCTCATCCTCTTTTGTCCCCTTCTCCTCCTGCCCCCAATCCCTCCCAGCATTAGAGTCTTTTCCAATGAGTCAACTCTTCACATGAGGTGGCCAAAGTAGTGGAGTTTCAGCTTTAGCATCATTCCTTCCAAAGAAATTCCAGGGCTGATCTCTTTCAGAATGGACTGGTTGGATCTCCTTGCAGTCCAAGGGACTCTCAAGAGTCTTCAACACCATAGTTCAAAAGTATAAATTCTTCAGCAATTCTTCAATTGCTCAGCTTTCTTCACAGTCCAACTCTCACATCCATACATGACCACTGGAAAAACCATAGCCTTGACTAGATGACCTTTGTTGGCAAAGTAATGTCTCTGCTTTTCAACATGCTATCTAGGTTGGTCATAACTTGCCTTCCAAGGAGTAAGCTTCTTTTAATTTCATGGCTGCAGTCACCATCAGCAGGGATTTTGGAGCCCCCAAAAATAAAGTCTGACACTGTTTCGACTGTTTCCCATCTATTTCCCATGAAGTGATGGGACCAGATGCCATGATCTTTGCTTTTTGAATGTTGAGCTTTAAGCCAAATTTTTCACTCTCCACTTTCATCAAGAGGATAGGTCAACTGAAATTCCATCACCTTCACTAACTTTGTTCATAGTGATGCTTTCTAAGACCCACTTGACTTCACATTCCAGGATGTCTGGCTTTAGGTGAGTGATCACATCATCGTGATTATCTTGGTTGTAAAGATCTTTTTTGTACAGCTCTTCTGAGTATTCTTGCCACCTCTTCTTAATATCTTCTGCTTCTGTTAGTTCCAGACCATTTCTGTCCTTTATCAAGCCCATCTTTGCATGAAATGTTCCCTTGGTATCTCTAATTTTCTTGAAGAGATCTCTAGTCTTTCCCATTCAGTTGTTTGCCTCTATTTCTTTGCATTGATCGCTGAGGAAGGCTTTCTTATCTCTTCTTGCTATTCTTTGGAACTCTGCATTCAGATGCTTATATCTTTCCTTTCCTCCTTTCCTTTTTGCTTCTCTTCTTTTCACAGCTGTTCGTAAAGGCTCCCCAGACAGCCATTTTGCTTTTTTGCATTTATCTTCCATGGGGATGGTCTTGATCCCTGTCTCCTATACAATGTCACGAACCTCTGTCCGTAATTCATCAGGCACTCTATCTATCAGATCTAGTCCCTTAAATCTATTTCTCACTTCCACTGTATAATCATAAGGGATTTGATTTAGGTCATACCTGAATGGTTCTACAAAGAGATCCAACTAGTCCATTCTAAAGGAGATCAGCCCTGGGTGTTCTTTGGAAGGAATGATGCTAAAGCTGAAACTCCACTACTTTGGCCACCTCATGAGAAGAATTGACTCATTGGAAGAGACTCTGATGCTGGGAGGGATTGGGGGCAGGAGGAGAAGGGGATGACAGAGGATGAGATGGCTGGATGGCATCACTGACTTGATGGACGTGAGTCTGAGTGAACTCTGGGAGTTGGTGATGAACAGGGAGGCCTGGTGTGCTGCGATCATGGGGTTGCCAAGAGTTGGACACGACTGAGCGACTGAACTGAACTGAATGGTCTGGTGGTTTTCCCTACTTTCTTCAATTTAAGCCTGAATTTGGCAATAAGGAGTTTATGATCTGAGCCACAGTCAGCTCTCGATCTTGTTTTTGCTGACTATACAGAGCTTCTCCATCGTTGGCTGCAAAGAATATAATCAATCTGATTTTGGTGTTGACCATCTGGTGATGTCCATGTGCAGAGTCTTCTCTTGTGTTGTTGGAAGAGGGTGTTTGCTATGACCAGTGCATTTTCTTGACAAAACTCTATTAGTCTTTGCCCTGCTTCATTCCATATTCCAAGGCCAAATTTGCCTGTTACTCCAGGTGTTTCTTGACTCCCTACTTTTGCATTCCAGTCCCCTATAATGAAAAGGACATCTTTTTTGGGTGTTAGTTCTACAAGGTCTTGTAGGTCTTCATAGAACCGTTCAACTTCAGCTTCTTCAGCATTACTGGTTGGGGCATAGACTTGGATTGCTGTGATATTGAACAGTTTGCCTTGGAAACGAACAGAGATCATTCTGTTGTTTTTGAGATTGCATCCAAGTACTTCATTTCAGACTCTTTTGTTGACCATGATGGCTACTCCACTTCTTCTGAGGGATTCCTGCCCACAGTAGTAGATATAATGGTCATTTGAGTTAAATTCACCCATCCAGTCCATTTTAGTTCACTGATTCCTAGAATGTCAGCGTTCATTCTTGCCATCTCCTGTTTGACCACTTCCAATTTGCCTTGATTATGGACCTGACATTCCAGGTTCCTATGCAATATTGCTCTTTATAGCATCGGACCTTGCTTCTATCACCAGTCATATCCACAGCTGCGTATTGTTTTTGCTTTGGCTTTATCTCTTCATTCTTTCTGGAGTTATTTCTCCACTGATCTCCAGTAGCATATTGGGCACCTACCAACCTGGGGATTTCATCTTTCAGTATCCTATCATTTTGCCTTTTCATACTGTTCATGGGGTTTTCAAGGCAAAATACTGAAGTGGTTTGCCATTCTCTTCTCCAGTGGACCACATTCTGTCAGACCTCTCCACCATGACCTGCCCATCTCGGGTGGCCCCACGGGCATGGCTTAGTTTCACTGAGTTAGACAAGGCTGTGGTCCTAGTGTGATTAGATTGACTAGTTTTCTGTGAGTATGGTTTCAGTGTGTCTGCCCTCTGATGCCCTCTTGCAACACCTACCATCTTACTTGGGTTTCTCTTACCATGGACTTGGGGTATCATCTCTTCAAGGCTGTTCTAGCAAAGTGCAGCCACTGCTCCTTACCTTGGACGAGGGGTATCTCCTCACCGCTGCCCCTCCTGACCTTGAATGTGGAATAGCTCCTCTAGGCCCTCCTGCACCTGCGTAGCCACCGCTCCTTGGACATGGGGTAGCTCCTCCTAACTGCTGTCACTGGCCTCAGGTGGAGTAGCTCATCCCAGCCGCCACCCCTGGCCTTGGACGTGGGGTAGCTCCTCTCGGTTGCTCCTGCACTGTCTCAGCCACCCACGCTCTGTGATTAGATAACTAATTTGATGATAAATATTAGATAATGCCCTTAGCTAATTTGCTTACTCTCTTAGGCCTAACACTTCATACCCAATTTCACTTAAGCAGTGTCCATTGGGAACACCGAACCATAGCACCAAAGGCCATGGAACTCATGTGTGTAGGTGTGTTTCTTGCCTGATCTCTGACACTCACTTAGTAACAATCAATGAGGCACTGATCACGTTATTGATCATAGCAATGGCATTGTTGATTTTAGGAGTCATTGTAAAGCCCACAGGTCTTTGAACAAAAGATCCTATTTCACAAAAGGTAATGATTTTTAAGATGTGTTGAATTTGACCCTTTACCCTCTTGTAGAGAAAAAACATGTGGTTGGGAATTAGAATTAGTCTGAGACTGAACCTTAGACTTAGTACTTTTCATATTTTTTCATCATTTACCAAAAACACAGGTCTGGTTGGCCTGACTCCCCACCACACCTACCCTTATGGGACTCCAAGGGAGCATAGGTTCTGCCCTATAAACTCCAGGAAATGCCATTCTCAGGAATTCTGCACTGTGACAGCCCTGCCTTTGAAGAGAGAGGTCGTTACAGTGCAGTCATTATGTTGAACAGGCACAACTTGACTTATAACCAGAACTCAGCCATTCTATCACTGTCACTTTAGATTTATTGACATTTTATTGCCCCGGATGAAAACTCAGGCAGACTCATGACTCTTTTCCTGACTTTTAACTGAATCACAATCATACGGCCTCTTTAAATCATAAACGAGTTCTTAAATCAGAAATTAGCATCTTGACCAGTATATACATCAATGGCCAGAAATTGATTCAACATCAGATCTTGTGCCCACTTCCAGCTCAGGGAAGTCTGAGATGAGGAAAACAAACAAGCTGACTTCTCTCTCCCTTCATCTCCTTCTCACTTTATTCCATTGTAGGACAATGTCTGACTCCTCCATGAGAGAAAGGAGTTGCACAGGGATGAAAAAATTCTTATTTTATCTGGTGACTTTGCAAGCTGGCTCCACCTTCTCTGAGATGCCACGTACTTAGCATCTGCTGAGCACCTGTGTGGGTTCTTTGGCCTTCTGGATGTCCTAGTACCTCTCACCTAGGCTAAGCCATGAATGTGAGATAAGTCGCTTCAGTGGTATTCGACTCTGTGTGACTGCTTGGACTGTAGCCCACCAGGCTCCTCTGTCCATGGGATTCTCCAGGCAGACAAGAATACTAGAGGGGGCTGCCATGCCCTTCTCCAGGAAATCTTCCTGACCCAGGGATCAAACCTGTGTCTCTTATGTCTCCTCCATTGGCAAGTGGATTCTTTACCACTAGTGCCATCTGGGAAGCCCCAAGCCATGAACAGTACCTCCTGAAATTCTGTCCTGCAGGAGCCTGAATTTTGAAGACAGGTGCTATTATAGTGCAATCAGTATAGTGAATAAGCAAACTCTGAGGAGGAATCAGAATCTAAGTCTTTCATATTTGTCTTACAATTTTCATGATAGGGAATGGCATTTTCTTTGATTAGTTTCTCTCAAACCAGTCAATTCTAAAGGAAATCAGTCCCGAATATTCATTGGAAGGACTGATGCTGAAGCTGAAGCTCCAATTCTTTGATTACTGGATGCAAAGAGCTGATTCATTAGAAAAGACCCTGATGCTGAGAAAGATTGAAAGCAGGAGGAGAAGGGGATGACAGAGGATGAGATGGCTGGATGGCATTACCGACTCGACAGACATGAGTCTGAGCAAGCTTCAGGAGCTGGTGATGGACAAGGAAGCCTGGCGTGCTGCAGTCCATAGGGTCGCAAATAGTCGGACACAACTGAGCGACTGAACTGAACTGTTTCTCTCAACCTACCCTCGGCTCTTGCTTTGCTGAGGGTCCGCCTCACTTAGATTTGGCTTTGAGGGGTGCTCTTGCCAGATTCAAACTGGTTACTTTTTGAGTGATCCACATCTGGGAGCCAGACAGACAAGGACACTTGTTGCCTCTGACCGGCTGGCTCATCCACAGCAGTATACCTGTTCATCCTGCTGCTTTCCCTGTGGCTCAGCTGGTAAAGGATTCACCTGCAGTGTGGAAGACCTGGGTTCCATCCCTGGGTTGGGAAGATCCCCTGGAGAAGGGAAAGTCTACTCACTCCAGTATTCTGGCCTGGAGAATTCCATGGACAGTCCGTGGGGTCACAAAGAGTCAGACACAACTGAGCGACTTGCACTTGCACTTGCTCAGGCCACTTTTCACCATCCCCTTGACTACACTGAACACCTATCAACTATGTAAAGTTCCACTTGAAGAATCCCTCAGCAGGTTTGGTATCAGACTGCAGAGGACTCTCTTTTCCTTTCAGGGGACATGGGTATGGGGCCGAGAGTTCTCTCTACAGCGGCACTGTCAGTAGAAATGCAATGTGAACCATGCCCGTCATTGTCATTTTCTAAAAAAAGATGGTAATAGTATATTTTATTTAAATCCATATATCCCAAACATTATCACTTTAACATGTAGCCAATATATAAAAGTTACTAAGGGCCAATTTATAATCTTTTTTCCCCATACCTAGTCTTTGAAATCTAGTGTGTATTTTGCAATTAAAGCTCATCTCAATTTGGATTAGCTATACGTGGCTAGTGGCTACCATGTTGGACACTGAAGATCTACTGAAAATCTCTACTTTCTCTATTTCTTAAAGGCGTTTTATTAAAGTGCAATTTACATACCATCACATTCACCCACTTCAAGTTTGCAGTTCAGTGATTTTTAGTATATTTACAGAATTGAGCAACCATTGCCTCAGTCCAGTTTTAGAACTCTTCGGACCTCTTGTTTCATTATATACAAACTGAAAATAACCTGCCTAGGTACCTCTTTCACTAACTAATTGTTGGCAATAGCCATACTTTAGAAATACTGTGCAAATATAGCTTGTTTTCCAGGAGTTTTTGTGGATATCTTCTTGCTCATTCTAAAGAATCACAGGAAATCATTTTTGAAGAGTGTGTAATTTTTCCCAAGAGATATTTGTACTAAGAATCAATCTTTATATTATAACAAAATGTTTAAATGGGGTTTTTTCATCACTCCAAAAATGAGATTTTTCAATCAGTACCAGTTCCTCCACCTAGGTCCATCCATGCAATCCCTAAACTACTTTTTGTCTCTATAGATTTGCCTTTTCTGGATATTTCATATCAATATGCATGCATGTGTACTTAGTTGTTCAGTCATTTCTGACTCTTTAAAACCCCATGGACTATTGCCTGCAAGGTTCCAATGTCCCTGAAATTTTCCAGGCAAAAATAGTGAAGTGGAGTGTCATTTCCTCCTCCAGGGGATCTTCCTGACCCAGGAACTGAACCTGAGTCTCTTGTGTCTCTTGCATTGGCAGGTGGATTCTTTAGCACTGTGCCACGTGGGAAGCCCATATTTCATATCAATGAAATCATACATTATGTGATATTTTATATCTTTCAGTTAGAATAATAATTTTAAGGTAAACCCATGTTGTAGAGTGTTTCATTATTTTGTTCTGTTGTTCTCAAATAGTATTTATTATATGCGTATACTCAGTTCAGTTCAGTTCAGTATCTCAGTCGTGTCCAACTTTCTGTGACCTCATAGACTGCAGCACACCAGGCATCTCTGTCCATCTGTCTATCACCAACTCCTGAGTTTACTCAAACTCATGTCCATTGAGTCTGTGATGCCATCCAACCATCTTACTCTCTGTCATCCCCTTCTCCTCTCGCCTTCAATCTTTCCTAGCATTAGGGTCTTCTCAAATGAGTCAGTTCTTCATATCAGGTGGCCAAAGTATTGGAGTTTCAGCTTCAAAATCAGTCCTTCCAATAAATGTTAAGGACTCATTTCATTTAGGATGGACTGGTTAGATTTCCTTGCAGTCCAGGGGACTCTCAAGAGGCTTCTCCAACACTACAGTTCAAAAGCATCAATTCTTTAGTGCTCAGCTTTCTTTATAGTCCAACTCTCACATTCATACATGACTACTGGAAAAACCATAGCTTTGACTAGACGGACCTTTGTTGGCAAAGTAATGTCTCTGCTTTTTAATATGCTGTCTAGATTGGTCATAACTTTTCTTCCAAGGAGTAAGCATCTTTTAATTTCTTGGCTACAGTCACCAACTGCAGTGATTATGGAGCCCCCCAGAATAAAGGCTCTCACTGTTTCCATTGTTTCCCCATCTATTTGCCATGAGGTGATGGGGCCAGATGCCATGATCTTAGTTTTCTGAATGTTGAGTCTTAAGCCAAATTTTTCACTCTTCTCTTTCACTTTCGTCAAGAGGCTCTTTAGTTCTTCTTCACTTTCTGCCATAAGGGTGGTGTCATCTGCATATCTAAGGTTATCGATATTTCTCCCTGCAATCTTTGTTCCAGCTTGTGCTTCATCCAGCCCAGTGTTTCTCATGATGTACTCTGCATATAAGTTAAACAAGTAGGGTGACAATATACAGCCTTCATGTATTTCCTTTTCCTATTTGGAACCAGTCTGTTGTTCCATGTCCAGTTCTAACTGTTGCTTCCTGACCTGCATACAGATTTCTCAGGAGCAGGTCAGGTGGTCTGGTATTCCCATCTCTTTCAGAATTTTCCACAGTTTGTTGTGATCCACACAGTCAAAGGCTTTGGCATACTTGATAAAGCAGAAGTAGATAATTTTCTGGAACTCTCTTGCTTTTTCAATGATCCAGTGGATGTTAGCCATTTGATCTCTGGTTCCTCTGCCTTTTCTAAAACCAGCTGGAACAACTGGAAATTCATGGTTCATGTACTGTTGAAGCCTGGCTTGGAGAATTTTGAGCATTACTTTACTAGCATGTGAGATGAGTGCAATTGTGTGGTAGTTTGAGTATTCTTAGTATTGCCTTTCTTTGGGATTGGAATGAAAACGCCTTTTCCAGTCCTGTGGTCACTGGTGAGTTTTCCAAATTTGCTGGCATATTAAGTGCAGCACTTTCACAGCATCATCTTTCAGGATTTGAAATAGCTCAACTGGAATTCCATCACCTCCACTAGCTTTGTTCATAATGATGCTTCCTAAGGCCCACTTGACTTCACATTCCAGGATGTCTGGTTCTAGGTGAATGATTATACCATCGTGATTATCTTGGTAGTGAAGATCTTTTTTGTACAGTTCTGTGTGTTCTTGCCACTTCTGCTTAATATCTTCTGCTTCTGTTAGGTCCATACCATTTCTGTCCTTTATCGAGCTCATCTTTGCATGAAATGTTCCCTTGGTATCTCTAATTTTCTTGAAGAGATCTCTAGTTTTTCCCATACTATTGTTTTCCTCTATTTCTTTGCACTGATCACTGAGGAAGGCTTTCTTATCTCTCTTTGCTATTCTTTGGAACTCTGCATTCAAATGTTTATATCTTTCCTTTTCTCCTTTACTTTTCACTTTTCTTCTTTTCACAGCTATTTGTAAGGCCTCCTCAGACAACCATTTTGCCTTTTTGCATTTCTTTTTCTTGGGGATGGTCTTGATCCCTGCCTCCTATACAATGTCATGAACCTCATTCCATACTTCTTCAGGAACTCTATCAGATCTAATCCCTTGAATTTATTTCTCCTTCTGCTGTAATCATAAGGGATTTGATGTAGATCCAACCTGAATGGTCTAGTGGTTTTCCCTACTTACTTCAATTTAAGTCTGAATTTGGCAATAAGGAGTTCATGATCTGAGCCACAGTCAGCTCTTGGTCTTATTTTTGCTGACTGTATAGAGCTTCTCCATCTTTGGCTGCAAAGAATATAATCAATCTGATTTTGGTGTTGATAATCTGGTGATGTCCATGTGAGTCTTCTCTTGCACTGTTGTAACAAGGTGGTTTCTATGACCAGTGTGTTCTCTTAGCAAAAGTCTATTAGACTTTGTCCTGCTTTATTCTGAACTCCAAGGCCAAATTTGCCTGTTACTCCAGGTATTTCTTGACTTCCTACTTTTGCATTCCAGTCCCCTATAATGAAAAGGACATCGTTTTTGGATGGGTATACTACTGTTTATTGGACAGTTTGGTTGTTCACAGTATTTGGCTATTATAAATAATATTGCTATCAACATTTGTATACAAGTTTTTGTGTGGACATGTACTTTAATTTTTCTTCAAAGATTCTGAAGAGTGGAATTGTTGGAACATATGGTAGATTTATATTTAACTTACGAAGATACTGCCAAATTGCTTTCCAAAGTGGTTACAGCATTTCTCTCTACTCTCTGATTCTGTTTTGAAATATTCTTGATCTTGTAGGATTCTAAGAGCCAAGGGACTGGTCCTCCACAATGGCCTTCAAAAATTCTGCATATACTATTCTGTTAATTTGGTATCTAACAGTTATCATGTGGTCATGTCTGTCGATTTTAAGTCAGGAAGTTCTCTGTTTTAACATCTTGTTATAATACAGACATTGATTCTCAACACAAGTATCTCTTAGGAAAAATTAAACAGTCCTTAAAAATGCTTCCTGTGATGCTTTAGAGTGAACAAGTAGACATGCATACCCTTTGCAACTATTGAAAAATGAGATGTGTTTGCACAGCGTTTCTAATACATGGCTATTACCAACAATTAATTAGTAAAAGATGTACCTAGGAGGGAATTTTCAATTTGCATATAACAAACAAGAGATCCTAAAACTCTCTTGATATCCCGGGAGGGGCAGCTTTCCTGATTAAGTATTACTAATAGGCAGCCTGACTTGGAAAGACACTCATGAGTGCATCTATGATGGCTAAGTTTTAAATTAAAAACCCCTGGATGGAGGCAGAATGGAGAAAAACACTGGATACAATCTCCATGTGAATTAGAGGAAACTATTCTGTTGTTTCTTGTTTTTATCGGCTTAATAATCCTGCTGGGGATGACTGAAAAACGCTGAAGCCTATGTCTTATGATTCCAGTGATTTTTCCTGGTGTTCACTGGCGGGCAATGGGAAAGACAATGTGTAGATTTTAATCAGCATTTGATTTTCCTCAATCCCTTTGCATGTAGAGAGGAGCAGCTGGCAGTAGGTAATCTTGCCCTTGGGAATTATCAAGTAAAAGAAAGAGACAAGCAGCAGCTTTTACAAAGGCAGCTTTTATGAGACTGAGCTAAAGAATCACCAGGGAAGCAGCTGGGTTCACCATTTTCATCCAAGTAATTCCTGGAAGAGATAGATAGCTTTCAAGGTCAGTGGTCGAAAGAGGAACTAATGACCAGCCCTTCCTCTGGGAGAACAGTCACAGGAGAGAGAATGGATGAAGATGTCAGTTTTCCTGCTGGCTTGAATGCAGCCAGGGCGATGTTCAGAATTGGGTAAGAAAGACCAGAGTTCAAATCCTGCTTCTATCAGTTCTTAGTTGTGTAACTTTGGGCACAAGTCTTAACTTCTCTAAGCCTTAGTGTCTTCATTTGCAATATGGAGACAATAATCCCTATCTTACAGGTGAGCATTAAATGAGATAATTGGGTAGGACTTATTTTTGTCCCTTCTGTAGAAGCTATTTCAACTTTTTTTTTTTCATGTGCTAATACCAAACTCCCAATCCATCCCTCCCTCACCCCTCCTCCTCCTTGGTGACAAGAGTATTCTCTGGATCAGTGAGTCTGTTGCTGTTTTGTAAATAAGTTTATTTGTCATATTTTTGATTCCATATATAAATGATATCATATGGCATTATCTTTCTCTTTCTGACTTACTTCCTTAATATGATAATCTCTGTTGCTGCTGCTGCTAAGTCGCTTCAGTTGTGTCCAACTCTGTGCAACCCCATAGACGGCAGCAAGTCCATCTAATTCAGCTAACTTATCTAGAAGTCTCCATCAAAGATAATCAACGTCTAGCTGTCTTTCTCTTTTGAGATTCTTCCTCGTTAGAGACATTTTGAAAAATGATGTTTTCTGGTTATCATAGCCACTGTAACAAATCAGACCCTTTAAAACACATCATCTTCAAAAAATGAATCAGGGAATTCCCCGGAAGTCCAGTGATTAGGGCTCCATGCTGTCACCACTGGGGACCTTGGGTTCATCCCTGGTTGAAGAACTAAAATCCCACAAGCACTGTGGTAAAAAAAAAAAAAAAGAAAGAAAGAAAGAAAGAAAAGAAAAGAAAAAAGAATCAAAACAAATTTCTCTCTTCTTGGGAATAAAATTCACCAAAGAAATTTATTTATTTGTTGCATAACTATTCCTATAATCAAAACCAACTAGTAATACTATTCTCTCTGTATCAATTTCTTCCAATAACCTATCTTAAATAAATATTAAATCAAATATACTTAAATAAAAAGAAAAAAGATACAGGAAGGGTGATCTTAGGACAACCATTCCAATAAAAATTCAAGATCTTCCTGTAGCCTCCTCAATAGCCTCCTGTAGCTCTAAATAAATAAATAAATATTTTTAAAGCAAATTTTAAAATGGGTACAAATTATGTTCATCATAGGGTCATTTACATTTTAAGTGGAAACGATGTCTATGTTTAAAATTTAAAATAGGAGGTAATAAAACAAATTATAATACTTTCATAAGATGGGATATTATACAGACAAAACTACGTCAAAAGGTTTTTTAATGATGTTGGAAATACAAATGAAAAATAGCAGGTAGTAGTGGCAGGATTAATACATATATGCTTGACTTGTTAGAAAAATGTACATAGAGAACCACTGGAAAAGATACATGAATACATTAACAAAAAAGACGATAACAAATGCTAAACCATCACGACCTAAGAATGTTTCTACTTAGCTTTCAGCCTGGCGCTGTGAATTGGACTTGTTCCAGGGAGAGATGTGGCTGAACTAGGGCCTCTTGGTTCCCTGGACCTCTGAAAAAGGAGATGCAGTTTGGGACAGTTTTGCATGCCCATCCCTGAGTGCTATTAATAGCAATACTGGGTAAACATGGCTGCTGTTACAAAACACACTGAAAATCAACTGTGGCCATTTAAGTTTATCAACCAGCAGTCAAGGAACTGGATTTTTACAATCAGGAAGAGCTTTTTGTTTGTTATGGGGGGTTGGTGGGAGTTGGGGGGTAAGAATACACACAGACACACACACACACACATACACATATTAGTTTCCTGGAAACTCATAGTAATCAGTGTTTCAGACTCACATATATCAGAATTCCTTTGAGTCTTGGATAAAATGCAGATTCTCAGGCCCAGTCTCACATTTACTGAATTAGTCTTTGGGATGGCCTAATAACCTGAATTTTAAACAACCTTTCAAATGAGACCAACTAAACCCAAAAAACTGTTTTCAGAGTGGTCAGAAGTTTCTGTGTGTGAAAACCTTATGTTCCTCCTGTTCTCTGCACACATGTTCATTTCCCCAACATTTTCTTGGGCATCTATGTTGACAGATAAAGGTCTTTGAAGAAGCCCCAGATAACTGAGTTGAACTTTCGTGTGAACAGAAAGTAATCTCACCCATCAGGCCTTCAGGCAATTTTATTAGCAGTGGGAGAAAAAAGAGATATTCATGAAGCCTTACATTTATGTCACTTGCTCCATTTTCCATCAGTGATGGTTATTACTTCAATTTCAGCCGTGTGGCCTCCAGTTTTTTAAATTCTATCCTTTTAAGTATCAACAGTAACAAATGTTATATTGACAGTTTGGGGAGAAGGTTCAACTCTGTATTGTTTTTCTTTCTTTCAATGCTCTTTATTCTGATTTTCTTCCTTTATTTTCCTATTAAATTTTTTTATGTTTTCCACTTATTAGAGAATAATCAATATACTTTCTAACTTTTTTCTTTTTAGGCTTAAAATAGAATCAATTTCATTATACACACAGTTAATGCTCAATATTAGGACCTCAAGCCCATTTGGTCTCCCTCTCCCTCTTGGGACAAGGCCGATTCCCCCTGAAGGTTTATAAATGGGCCCGCTGCAGTTTGCAGGTGCAGTCATTTTGTTGGAGCCCCAGTCAAGATTTACATATGCAAATGCTGTGTGGATGTGCCCAAACTGAGTAATTGTGCATGCAAATAGGTGATTAAATAGACAATTACCAAATCTGCATGATGAAGGAAGTTGTGCATATTCAAAAAGCAGGGGGCACCTGAACATTATGCAAGAAGGCAGCTTTCCTCAAAGCCTGTGAAAACTTGGCCATTGGTGCTTCAGAGTTGCATAAATCTCAGAGCAAGCCAGGGTGTCAAATTGCACAAGTGGAATTTACTCTTTGACCTCAGCTGCCATGGTAATGATAGGAACTCTGACAAGGTCATCTTCAGGAAATACCATGGCAGGGGTTGATTTTTTTCATTTTGTTTCTGAATACTAGATTTAAAGCAGAAATTTAAACTGAGTATTCTTTAATGATTGGTGGTAAGAAATGAGTTTTAGATACTTTGATATACTCACTCAAGCCAATCAAAGCATGTTGTTGTTCAGCAGGTACTGAGAACCAATCCAAGTTAAGGCTTCCCCAATGGCTCACCAGTGAAGAATCCACTTGCAATACAGGCATGGGAGCTACAGGTTTGATTCCTGGGTTGGGAAGTTCCCCTGGAGGAGGAAATGACAACCCAGTCCAGTATTCTTGCCTGGGAAATCCCATGGACAGAGGAGCCAGGACAGATTATAGCCCATAGTGTTGCAAAGAGTCTGACACAACAGAGCACACACACACAAACTACCACACCACAATGGATGCAACTTGGTGATGCTGTTTCCCACGACTGCATTGCCAAAATTGAGAGAGGGGCTTATTTGATCTTAGGTAGCAGTTTTTCGTTTGTCTTTGCAAACTAAAGAGAAACACTTGGTTTTAATTTTTCGTCTCTTCACAGTTTAAGGTCTCATGGCTCTACCTCCCACATCACAGTGATGGATGGTGTTGTCAGCAGAGTAGATCAATGAGAAATGAGTTCACATAACTGGGGGGCTTTTCTGACAAAAGATTAGTGGTGATGCCTAGACTAGACCAGTAGGAGCCAGAGAATTTGAGGCAGCGACAGACTGCTGACTGCTGAAATTCTCATACTTTTTACCAAGATATTTCATCTCTAGGATATTCTACTAGGATTTTATCCACATTCAATTTATATGAGTTGCTTAGAGTCTTTTACTTTACAAAGAAGGAGTGATGTAAGTAGAGATCATAAAATCAATTACTCAATAAAAATCAATAAACCAGTTAAGTGAAATAATTTCTTTACTTAGCACCTGTCAGGAGGAGGTTTCAAAACAGTTTCACTGAGGGTTAGAAGTGAATGGAATTAACCCTGTTACACAGAAGAGGTAGTAAGCTCCCTGTGTAGACCATCAGTTCAGTTCAGTCCAGTCGCTCAGTCATGTGCAACTCTTTGTGACTCCATGGACTGCAGCACTTGCCCATCTATCACCAGCTCTCGGAGCTTGCTCAGACTCATGTCCATCTAGTAAGTAATGCCATCCAACTGTCTCATCTTCTGTTGTCCCCTTCACATGATGTGGCCAGAGTATTGGAGCTTCAGCTTCATCATCTGTCCTTCTGGTGACTATTCAAGGTTGATCTCCTTTAGGATGGACTGGTTTGATCTTGCTGTCTGAGAGGCTCTCAAGAGTCTTCTCCACCACCACAGTTCAAAAGCATCAATTCTTCCATCAAGTGAAGTGAAGTGAAGTGAAGTCGCTCAGTCGTGTCTGACTCTTTGCGACCCCGTGGACTGTAGCCTACCAGGCTTCTCCGTCCATGGGATTCTCCAGGCAAGAATACTGGAGTGGGTTGCCATTTCCTTCTCCACAAGGAGCCCCATAAGGCACGCAGATGTGGAGGAGCTCCTGGCAGAGGAGATGCTCAGCCCTTAACTTCCATAAGGACTCCTGCAGTGTTCTCTGCCCTACGGGTGAAGCTAAACAAGGATGCCTCCAGACCTGCAGGTCACACACACGCAGTCCATTTGTCCAGGAATGCATTCAGTGGAGAAACTTACTTCACCAATTTAGTCTCAGGAGCCAAAGAAAGCTGACAGCTTTACCAAAAATAAATGGAATTGTCAGTTCTTCACTTTTCACAAGTATCTAAATAATTTTTTCACCTATTAATAAAAAACCTGTGACACAAATACTGCAAAGCAATATTGTGTGTAAAATGTACATACATATTTATAGATATATGTGTGTATGTTTTCATAATAATATTAAAATGGTATTTATCTTTTTCACTCTAGTGACATTTTCATTATTGCTAAAAAAGCACATTCTCCTTCCTTTAACTCCTGACAGACCCCTCAATCAGTTTGAGCCTCCTCATTCCCTTATGTACCCCTCAGTAAATCCTTGGTGATGATTTTGGCAAGTTCAGGCATAAATGGCATTCTCATGGGAAAAAATAAAACAGATTAAAAAAATTAAGAACCCATGTGAGTAAAATTGCTGATGCCCTAGTAGGAATCAGGGCTTCCCTGGTAGCTCAACTGGTAAAGAATCTACCAGCAATGCAGCAGACTCCAGTTTGATTCCTGGGTTGGGGAGAGCCTCTGGAGAAGGGAAAAGCCAGCCACTCCAATATTCTGGACTAGAGAATTCCATGGACTATATAGTCCATGGGGTCACAAAGAGTTGGACATGACTGAGTGACTTTCACTTCACTAGTAGGAATCAAGGCAGTGCCACCGGTAGTTATTATATACTTCAATGTCAGGCACTCATTAAAAAAAAAAAAACTCTGCTTGCCCAATTTCACTTAAGAATGTCCTTGAGGAAACATAAAATATGCATTCATTTTATTAATCTCTACCTTTGAGTACGTGTCTTCTTAATAGTCTGTGTGATGAAATGATAAGTCTACACTAGGCACTTCTAAGCTGCTTACAAAAGTATGTTGGTTGCCCTGAGGAAAAGCACTGGTGTGTTAGTTTCAGTTGCAAGCTGAACTAGATACTTTTTCCATGAAACATACTTTAACTTGAAAGAATGACTAACAGACAAACTGGTTATTCAGAAATAGGTATTTTGCAGACATTTCTTGAAAGTAAAGTGAGCCTGTGTCACTTAAACGAAACTAGCTGATGGTATTTATTAACAAGAATAAAATGAAGCTTTCAAGCAAAAATTAGAATTTTGAAAACCTGTAATCCACCACTCTGAGTTTAACAGCTTCCGTATTTAGAGATGTTTCTGATGGAATCTGTGGTTAATATAATTGGATAGATTTTTTGAGATTGTAAAATGAAGTGTATTAATCTCAAAAGCAACATAATTCCATAGTTAGCCAATATTTTCCAAATGACCAGTGCATGATGCTATCAAATTATTCATGGATAAAAGATCCATACAAAGTGTCAGGTAGAAAAATATATTTTAATGTTATAGAGTTCAAAATGTTTATTGATATGAGTTTTGACTTCACATTACAATTAACTTTTAAGAAACTTAACTATCAAATTTTGGTCGAGTGTCAAAGAAGAATAGTCACAATTATCTAGAAAATCTGTTAAAAGAATCCTCCTCCTTCCAATTATATATTTCTATACGATCTGATTTTTTTTTCATACACTTCTATCAAAATGACATATCATAACAGACTCCATCTGCCTTCTACTAAGCCAGACAATAAATAAACTTGCAAAAAGTAAAATATTCCTTTCTTCTCATTCATTGTCTCAGAAAAAATAGTTATTTTTAGACATCACTGTCTGTCCAGTGATAGAGAAATAAGATCCCACATACTGTTCTGTGTGATCAAAGATTTTTTTTAAAAGTTATTTTTACCAAAAATATGGTATTTATGTTATATAATGAGTTTATTATTGTTCTTTAAAAATATATAATAAATAAATATTTTTAAATTTTTGTATTGATTTCAAATGTAGTGTATATATTTATAGATAAAATCCATATAAATAAATCCCCTTTGAGGTTCTCAACAATTGTTAAAAGTGTAAAAGTGTCCTGAAATAAAAAAAGTTTTTAGAATTGCCAATTAAAAAGTGATGATTTGTAAACTTATTTTTAACATCAGAACTCTGTCCTTAAAGGAAATTTTATGTAAAAGTTGATGCAGCCATGAAACTAAAAGACATGTGCTCCTTGAAGGAAAAAGCTATGACAAACCTAGACAGCATATTAAAAAGCAGAGACATCACTTTGCCAGCAAAGGTGCATGTAGTCAAAGCTTTGTTTTTTTTAGCAATCATGTACGGATATGAGAGCTGGACCATAAAGAATGCTGAGCACTGAAGAACTGATGCTTTTGAACTGTGGTGTTAGAGAAGATTTTTGAGAGTCCCTTGGAGATCAAACCAGTCAATACAAAAGAAAATCAATCCTAAATATTCACTGGGACTGATGCTGAGGCTGAAGCTCCAATACTTTGGCCACCTGATGCGAAGAGCTGACTCATTGGAGAAGACCCTGATGCTGGGAAAGGCTGAGGAGAAGGGGACCACAGAGGATGAGATGGTTGGATGGCATCATCAATGGACATGAGTTTGAGCAAACTCCAGGAGATGGTGAAGGTCAGGGTAGCCTGGCGTGTTGCAGTACATGGGGTTGCAAAGAGTTGGACTTGGTGACTGAAAAACAACAACAACAATTTACAAAAAAAAAAACAACAGAGTTTCTCTAGTTAAATGTGGAAAAAGGACCCAAAGGCACTTCTGTTTTGTCCCTTCTCTGTCCCCTCCTGCCCCCCCTTGCCTACTCACTCATTCATGTCCGACTGTTTGTGACCCCATGGACCACAGCCCACCAGACTCCTCTTTCTATGGGATTTTCCAGGCAAAAATACTGGAATGGGTTGCCATTTCTTCCTCCAGGGAATCTTCCTGACTCAGGGATCAAACCTGAATCTCCCAAGTCTCCTGCACTGGCAGGTGGATTCTTTATTACTAAGCCACCCAGGGAGCCCACCCATCCTGAGTCTCTCTATAATCCCAGACTGAAATATCTGTACAGAAGCATCAGTGGATGTATCGTGCTATGCATGCTAAGCCCGCTTGTGCACCTGAGAACCCTCACTCAGAGATATATCAGGCAGCAGGAATGCGGCACCCTGGGCTTTGGAGGTGAAGAATGATGGGAGGGTGAACTGTTAAGATGAATGATGAGGGAGTTGCAAAGGAGACTGTTGATGTGAATACCTTTTCTCACCTCTTCTGTTTCCTTTCAGTCCATCAGATGGCAAGCACTCAGGAGTTGGGAGATTCTTACTTAAAAATACTTAGCTTATGTCCACTGATCTCTTAATTACGTGTGGAATCACTGGTGAAGACACCCAAAAGTGATTGATTTACTTTATGAAGAGATAGTGGTGTCTTAGTGTAAGATGTATACAAGAACATTCTTGGCACATTCGTTCCTCTGAGTTATCAGTGTTGAGATTGGGCAACTAAAGATTAACTTCCTCCCAAACTGTGGGATAAAATACCGTTTTGAAAGACCAGGGAATGGAGCACAATACAGAAACACTCAGGAGACTGAAATAATAGTAACTACACTAGGGATGAGGAGAATTCTTCTAGGTGGTTCTGTGTTCTGGGCAGATAGTAGTGGTCAGAGCATAATATTGCCAGAAAAAGGAAGTCACGTCTTTATATTTAGCTCTGACCTCTGTCCTGTTATCTAGAAACCACAGTCTCTTACTTTGGGCCTTTTACTTAGTTCTCTCAAATTTAATTTGGTCCTGACTCACTATAGCATTCCTTCTGGGTGTGTGTCCTGTGGTCATGCCTGCTTTGGTGTCTGCCGCCAAGGACTTTGGGCCTTTGGATGCTTACTGGGCTCTGGGCCTTTAGACCGCCACCTGGAGCCCAAAGCAGCCTGTGTGCCAGCTCTTGTGTGCAGGTCTGGCTGACCTGAAAGGTGGTGTCACCTCTGTTTTTATTGGCTTCTCCGATGGCTCAAGCTGTGAAGAATCCGCCTGCCAATGCAAGAGATACAGTCTCAATCCCTGGGTTGGGAAGATCCCATGGAGGAGGAAATGGCAACCCACTCCAGTGTTCTTGCCTGGAGAATCTCATGCACAAGGGAGCCGAGTGGGCTACAGTCCACGGGGTCGCACAGAGTCAGACACGACTGAGCACCAAGCACATTAGCCCTATAGCATTCCTTCAGGATGTGTGTCCTATGTCATGACGTCATCATCGTTCACTCTCTCAATAAATTCAGATCCCCTAGAGTTTTGATGACAAAGGTTTAACACCCTTGGAGTCAACAGCTGTCATCAGAGGCTATTCAATGTTCAAAGCTTCCTTTCCAGGTGGAAAGAATACACCAGAAGTATTGCTACATATGCCCCTCCCATCTCCCTCGAGCCTCAGGCTTGGCACCCAGAATTCTGAGTCCAGACAGGTTTAACAGAGTCGGAACACAATACAGACCCATTCTGTATTGGGAGGGAGTTGTGCCAAGTCGCAGCAGCAATGCCATTGCATTTGGGACTCATCTTTACTCTAAGATAGTGGAAATCCTCCCTACTCCTAACTGTCCAGAGGCACGTTTATGCTGCACATTTTCTAAATCCAATTCTCTAGCCTCACACTGATTCTCCAGACTAGTCAGATTAAATCCTTCTAATAAAATCCTTTCTTCATTCATAACCAGTCAGTTTTTCTTTCTTTCTTTCTTTCTTTTGTTTGTCTGATTTATTCTTAGATTTTATTTTTAACTTTTTATTTTGTGTTGGGGTAGTGATGGACATTTCCTTCTCCCCGAAAAGGAAATGACAACCTACTCCAGTATTCTTGCTTGGTGAATCCCATGGAGGGAGGAGCCTGGTAGGCTACAGTCCATGGGGTTGCCAAGAGTTGGACATGACTGAGCGACTGAACTGAACTGATAGCCAATTAACAATGTTGTGGTAGTTTCAGGTAAACATGGAAGAAACTCAGCCATGCATATACATGCATCCAATTCTCCCCCAAACCCCACCCGCTCTCTCATCCAGGCTGCCACATAACATTGAGCAGAGTTCTGTCTGTTGTACAGTCCTTGTTGGTTATCCATTTTAAATATAGCAAAGAGAGTCAATTTTCTTAATTGCAGTTAAAATTTCTTGGATTATGTATGTCCTATGCCCTATTTCCTTTTTACGTTATCTTTTAAATTTCTTGCCTCCAGATCTAACTTATCTACCCCAGTTTGAGCCCTTATCTTCTGAACAAATGTCATTGCTTCTCTGACTCAACCTTTCCCCACTCCAACCCAACCATTCTCCAAAGATCTTATCAGAATATTTATTCTCCTGTTGAGAACAAAAGTGACCAGATGTTCATGTCTCCTTTTGCCTACAGAAAAATATTTGAACACCTACATACCACTGTGATATCCAGTACACAGCTCCTTGGCAACGGGAGCCAATTTAAAATTATCTTGGTAGCCTGAGGACCTAGCACATTTCCAGCAAAGAGAAAGACCCAATGTTGTTGTCCTTCAGTTGCTCAATTGTGTCCAACTCTTTGTGACCCCATGGACTACAGCACTCCAGGCTTCCCTGTCCTTCATTATGTTTGAAATGGATGAATGAATGAATGACTTATTTTTTACTCAGAAGCTTTGTGAACTAGACACAATCAGCTGCCACTTTGTTGCTGTTGTTCAGTCGCTCAGTAGGGTCCGATTCTTGGCTACCCCATGGACTGCAACACATCAGGCTCCTCTGTCTTCCACTGTCTCCTGGAGTTTGCTCAGACTCACATCCATTGAGTCAGTGATGCTATCTAATCATCTCATCTTCTGTTGTTCCCTTCTCCTCCTGCCTTCAATCTTTCCCAGCATCAGGGTCTTTTCCAATGAGTCAGTTCTTCGCATCAGGTGGCCAAAGTATTAGAGTTTCAGCTTCAGCATCAGTCCTGCCAATGAATATTCAGGATTGATTTCAGGATTGCCACTAGACACAAATATTATTTCCCAAACTGTAGAAAAATTGCTATCTTTTTATACATATGACAAAGTCTGTACAACGTATATTATGAGGGGATTTTGCCTCACAGTACTTCGTTTGCATTGGTAGTAACACTTATCACAATGTGTATTAGTAGTTTGAATCTGCTTGACTTGTCCAATAATACATCAGCTCTCCCAGGTCAAGAGACATGTTTTATTCATCTCTGGACCCTTAATATTTAAACATGAAATAGTTGTTTCATAGATCCTTGTTCAACTTGCCTCCCAGAGAGGATGTGTGTGGTTAGAGGGGAGTGAATGAGTTCTTCTTGACAAAAATTTCACTTTTCAAACTGCTAGAAAGCTTTCAAAATTTCAACCTTAGATTGATCTTTGCTGTAGGATTTTTGGTGGACCCACATTTACGAGATGAAGGACTCTACTTTTTGTTCCTTGTTGCTTCAGATGATGAGCTTGAGGGCTTATTATCTTCATACATGTAACATTGACCTCAACATTTCCTCCCACCCTAGACAACATGGCTGTTGGGCTGTGGTACACATACTGTAAGTTGCACAAAGTTGAAATAAAATCTCGAAACTATTTATCATAATAAAGAGGGTTCTAAAGTCTCTAGAAAATTCTGAAAGAGATGGGAATACCAGACCACCTGACCTGTCTCTTGAGAAACCTATATGCAGGTCAGGAAGCACCAGTTAGAACTGGACATGGAACAACAGACTGGTCCCAAATAGGAAAAGGAGTACGTCAAGGCTGTATATTGTCACCCTGCTTATTTAACTTCTATGCAGAGTACATTATGAGAAACGCTGGACTGGAAGAAGCACAAGCTGGAATCAAGATAGGAGGGAGAAATAACAATAACCTCAGATATGCAGATGACACCACCCTTATGGCAGAAAGTGAAGAGGAGCTAAAAAGCTTCTTGATGAAAGTGAAAGAGGAGAGTGAAAAAGTTGGCTTAAGACTCAACATTCAGAAAACAAAGATCATGGCATCTGGTCCCATCACTTCATGGGAAATAGAAGGGGAAACAGGGGAAGCAGTGTCAGACTTTATTTTGGGGGGCTCCAAAATCACTGCAGATGGTGACTGCAGCCATGAAATTAAAAGACGCTTACTCCTTGGAAGAAAAGTTATGACCAACCTAGATAGCATATTGAAAAGCAGAGACATTACTTTGCCAACATAGGTCCATCTAGTCAAGGCTATGGTTTTTCCTGTGGTCATGTATGGATGTGAGAGTTGAACTGTGAAGAAAGCTGAGCACCAAAGAATTGATGCTTTTGAACTGTGGTGTTGGAGAAGACTCTTGAGAGTGCCTTGAACTGCAAGGAGATCCAGCCAGTCCATTCTAAAGGAGATCAGTCCTGGGTGTTCTTTGGAAGAATGATGCAAAAGCTGAAATTCCAGTACTTTGGCCACCTCATGAGAAGAGTTGACTCATTGGAAAAGACTCTGATGCTGGGAGGGGTTGGGGGCAGGAGGAGAAGGGGACGACCGAGGATGAGATGGCTGGATGGCATCACCGACTCGATGGACATGAGTTTGAGTGAACTCCGGGTGTTGGTGATGGACAGGGAGACCTGGTGTGCTGCGGTTCATGAGGTAGCAAAGAGTCAGACACGACTGAATGACTGAACTGAACTGAAAGTCTCTGAATATCTCTATAATTATCTCCAGTGAAACCTCCTTATTAAATTTTAAACACTTTTCATTTTGATTCCTGTCACATAAAATGAGTGGATAAGAATGAAGCCTGGGAAAATTATGAAGTTGTTAATCCTGTTTATGTTCATTTAGCATGGAGTTTGGGCTTAAGAGGTGTGTAGAGGAGGTAACTGAAACATCTTTGTGAATGAAACCCTATAGTAATTAACAGATGCTGTGGCTTGTTTGCCTTTGGCTGGGAAAGGGAGAGGGGTCAAACACAGGCAATGCATATTTTATCTTATTTTTAAATGTGGCCAACTGTGAAAGGTTTAGTATGCTTATCAACTTTTTTACATAAGCCAAGCAAGGACTTTTTTATTTAACTCTTTTTTTGTATAATGAGACTAAGATACACTGAGCAAGGTAAACATTTTCAGTTGTATGGATTGGTTTCCAGGGATTATCAACCCATCTTGGAGATCCTCACTTAAGAGTCTTTCTCTCAGGTCCTGCAGCTCCTTTTTCTAGGGGTGTCTCAGTCAGAAGAGCTGTGCTATGAAGGCACAAGTGGTATGGATGAATAGCTCCCTGGGCACTCCAAGCAGTGATATTACTCATCCATCTTTCCATTTAGACAAATGAAAGATTACAGTCCTATGAGAAAAGGCAGCCACAGCCACACAATGCTTTGTGCACAAAGTAAATTGCTAGTTTCCTGTGATCTTTCTGACAAGTAAATTACCACAGAAAATAGCATGATGTGAACACAATGACAGAAAAAAAAAAAAATGCAGAGACTTGGTCCTTCAAAGGAGTTATTAGACCTCTGATAAAACCATTTCTAAAGAACTCCAGAACCTCACCCCACCCTCATGGGAAAAGGATTTTGTTTTCCCCCTCAACTTCCCATAGCATATCTTAGGGGGAAAAAAAAATTATGTGAATGGCAGAGTTGGAAGTGGATTTCTCAATGATCAAATATCCTTTCTTTGTGATCAAGAAGGTGTTTAAGAAGACAGGAGAGGAACTCACAACAGGAACTGCTGCGCCCACAATCAGATCATCCTAGCTTGGCACTAAGGACTACAGGGATGGAGTATGTTCTGTGTGAGGAAGGGAAGTCTCTGAGACAAGTAACGACTTTTCATATATATGTACATCTTAACAGTTTTTGACTCTACCTATTATTTTTGTTCAATATGTATGAGTGCTCAGTAGTGTCCAACTCTTTGTGACCCCACAGACTGTAGCGCACCAGGCCCTTTTGTCCAAAGAATTTTCCAGGCAAGAATATTGGAGTGGGTTGCCATTTCCTCTATCTCCTGCATTTGCAGGTGGATTCTTTACCACTGTGCTACCTGGGAAGCCCCTTTTGTTCCATAAAAAAACACATAAATTTTGATTTTGTTTTTTATATGAAATAAAGCAAAGCTATCTTATTAGAATTTGTTTCCCTTTGTCTATTCAAAATCCAAACTCTAAAACACCCTTTAAAGTTTCTGTTAATCCCCAGGCAGAACAATAAAAGGTTTCTTGCATGCATGCTCAGTTGTGTCTGACTCTGCAACTTCGTGGACTGTAGCCTACCAGGCTCTCTGTCCATGGAATTTTCCAAGCAAGAATACTAAAGTGGGTTGCCATTTTTACTCCATTGAATCTACCTAAATCAGGGATCGAACCTGCGTCTCCTATATTGGCAGGAGGATTCTTTACCACTGAGCCACCTGGGAAACCTCTTACTATTTATTAGCTAAGTCAAATAGAGCAGAGTAGGTGAAGCATTGAAGATAATAGAAGCAATAAGCAAATCACAAATATTGTGAATTTTTGAGCTTCAATTTCATCCAAGAAATAGCTTGAAGGTGACAGACTTCATAAAATTTTACAGTCAAATAAGGTTTTTAGCAAGACTTAGTGACATAAAATTATCTACCCAGCACCTAAAATATTGCACGGTGGTGCTGACCCTGGAATCCGCATTGCAGTCTGTTAAATTTCCCCCTACTAAAGTAGGAATTTCTTCCAGGAAATCTTACAGCACGGTGCTAGAGACAATAAAGCACCTAACAGAAAGTCCTGCTCCTAATCCAGCTTAAAACTGATATTTTATTGTATGATCTTGGGCAAGGGTCATAATAAACTCTTTCAAGACCAGTATCATAATTTTATATTAAAAAAAATGTAAATCACTCTTGTTCATACAATCAAAACCTCAGAAAGTAGAGCTCATCCAAATAGGCTAGTGAAGCATATATTAAACAAATTAAACACATGGACAGGGACTTCCCTGGTGGTCCAGTGGCTAAGACTCCCTCCTCCCAGTGAAGCGGGCCAGGGTTCGATCCCTGCTCAGGGAACTAGATCCCACAGGTTGTACCTACTGAGCACCAGAAGGAAGAGTGAAGATCCCAAGTACTCCTCTTAAGATCTGAACTAGCCAAATGCATTCATTATCACATATTTTTTAAAAAAGGAAACCCATGAACATAAAATGCTGAAGTCTTTTCCAAAGCTGGTGGCCTCTGAGGTTCTGAGTGATTGACAGCAATTCCGCTTTACTGTACTGCCTCAGTTTCCATTTTCTTATCACAGTTAGTATGTTCTGGCATTGAGGTCCCTTTCAAGGTATTGGCAAAACTGACCCAAGGGCACAAATATCTTTGATAGCTGTCAAGACACCAAACAGAATGCGGTCCCCTGGAGAGGGAACGGCAAGCCACCTCAGTATTCTTGCCTTGAGAACCCCTTGAACAGTATCAAAAGGCAAAATGATAGGATACCAAAAGAGGAACTCCCCAGGTAGTAGGTGCCCAATATGCTACTGGAGATTAGTGGAGAAATAACTCCAGAAAGAATGAAGGAATAGAGCCAATACAAAAACAATACCCAGCTGTGGATGGGACTGGTGATAGAAGCAAGGTCCGATGCTATAAAGAGCAATATTGCCTAGGAACCTGGAATGTCAGGTCCATGAATCAAGGCAAATTGGAAGTAGTCAAACAGGATATGGCAAGAGTGAAAGTTGACATTCTAGGAATCAGCGAACTAAAATGGACTGGATGGGTGAATTTAACTCAGATGACCATTATATCTACTACTGTGGGCAGGAATCCCTCAGAAGAAATGGAGTAGCCATCGTGGTCAACAAAAGAGTCCGAAATGCAGTACTTGGATGCAATCTCAAAAATGACAGAATGATCTCTGTTCGTTTCCAAGGCAAACCATTCAATATCACAGTTGTCCAAGTCTATGCCCAACCAGTAATGCTGAAGAAGCTGAAGTTGAATGGTTCTATGAAGACCTACAAGACCTTATAGAACTAACACTCAAAAAAGATGTCCTTTTCATTATAGGGGACTGGAATGCAAAAGTACGAAGTCAAGAAACACCTGGAGTAACAGGCAAATTTGGCCTTGGAATACGGAATGAAGGAGGACAAAGGCTAAAAGAGTGTTGCCAAGAAAATGCACTGGTCATAGCAAACACCCTCTTCCAACAACACAAGAGAAGACTCTACACATGGACATCAGATGGTCAACACCAAAATCAGATTGATTATATTCTTTGCAGCCAAAGATGGAGAAGCTCTACACAGTCAACAAAAACAAGACCAGGAGCTGACCGTGGCTCAGATCATGAACTCCTTATTACCATATTCAGACTTAAATTGAAGAAAGTAGAGAAAACCACTAGACCATTCAGGTATGACCTAAATCAAATCCCTTATGATTATACAGTGGAAGTGAGAAATAGATTTAAGGGTCTAGATCTGATAGATAGAGTACCTGATGAACTATGGACTGAGGTTCGTGACATTGTACAGAGACAGGGATCAAGACCATCCCCATGGCAAAGAAATGCAAAAAAGCAAAATGGCTGTCTGAGGAGGCCTCACAAATAGCTGTGAAAAGAAGAGAGGTGAAAAGCAAAGGAGAAAAGGAAAGATATAAGCATCTGAATGCAGAGTTCCAAAGAATAGCAAGAAGAGATAAGAAAGCCTTCTTCAGTGATCAATGCAAAGAAATAGAGGAAAAGAACAGAAGGGGAAAGACTAGAGATCTCTTCATGAAAATCAGAGATACCAAGGGAACATTTCGTGCAAAGATGGGCTCGATAAAGGACAGAAATGGTCTGGACCTAACAGAAGCAGAAGATATTAAGAAGAGGTGGCAAGAATACATGGAAGAACTGTACAAAAAAGATCTTCACTACCAAGATAATCATGATGGTATGATCACTCACCTAGAGCCAGACATCTTGGAATGTGAAGTCAAGTGGGCATTAGAAAGCATCACTATGAACAAAGCTAGTGGAGGTGATGGAATTCCAGTTGAGCTATTTCAAATCCTGAAAGATGATGCTGTGAAAGTTCTGCACTCAATATGCCAGCAAATTTGGAAAACTCAGCAGTGGCCACAGGACTGGAAAAGGTCAGTTTTCATTCCAGTCCCAAAGAAAGGCAATGCCAAAGAATGCTCAAACTACCACACAATTGCACTCATCTCACATGCTAGTAAAGTAATGCTCAAAATTCTCCAAGCCAGGCATCAGCAATACGTGAACCATGAACTCCCTGATGTTCAAGCTGGTTTTAGAAAAGGCAGAGGAACCAGAGATCAAATTGCCAACATCTGCTAGATCATCAAAAAAGTAAGAGAGTTCCAGAAAAACATCTGCTGCTGCTGCTGCTGAGTCACTTCAGTCATGTCCGATCCTGTGTGACCCCATAGACGGCAGACCACTAGGCTCCTCTGTCCCTGGGATTCTCCAAGCAAGAATACTGGAGTGGGTTGCCATTTCCTTCTCCAAGAAAAACATCCATTTCTGCTTTATTGACTATGCCAAGCTTTTGACTGTGTGGATCACGATAAACTGTGGAAAATTCTGAAAGAAATGGGAATACCAGACCACCTGACCTGTCTCTTGAGAAACCTATATGCAGGTCAGGAAGCACCAGTTAGAACTGGACATGGAACAACAGACTGGTTCTAAATAGGAAAAGGAGTATGTCAAGGCTGTATATTGTCACCCTGCTTATTTAACTTCTATGCAGAGTACATCATGAGAAACGCTGGGCTGGAAGAAGCACAAACTGGAATCAAGTTTGCTGGGAGAAATATCAGTCACCTCAGATATGCAGATGACACCACCCTTATGGCAGAAAGTGAAGAGGAGCTAAAAAGCTTCTTGATGAAAGTGAAAGAGGAGAGTGAAAAAGTTGACTTAAAGCTCAACATTCAGAAAACAAAGATCATGGCATCTGGTCCCATCACTTCATGGGAAATAGATGGGGAAACAGTGAAAGCAGTGGACCACATTTAAAAGCTTCTGATCTAAACAAGCAATATTCAAATTGAGACATGTGTAAGTTTAGGGATACAGAAAAACTTTTCCTGAGGTACTCAGGAGTCTGTTGTGGTCCAGATGTGGGTTGGAAAAGGATTTACAGACATAATGCAGAATGAGAGAAGAATTAAGTTTATTAGAGTGGGAGATGCTGTTAGAACAGTGGGCCAGCTCAAGGGAGAATCGACATTGAACAGGGGTCCTTAGTCCACTTTTATACCCAGGGTACAGGGACTGGCATAAGAGTCTTGTGGGTCATTTGCTGATTGGATGAGGCACATATACTGGGTGGGGGGAAGAGTAAGGCAAATACCTTCTCCCTATGGGGAAATTAAAAGAGGCTTATTCCTTGGAAGAAAACTCAGAGGTTAAAGCATCTGCCTGCAATGCAGGAGACCTGGGTTCGATCCCTGGGTTGGGAAGATACCCTGGAGAAGGAAATGGCAACCCACTCTAGTATTCTTGCCTGAAGAATACGATGGATGGAGGAGCCTGGTGGACTACAGTCCCCAGGGTCACAAGAGTCGGACATGACCGAGTGACTTCTCTTCACCTTATTCCTTGGAAGAAAAGTTATGACCAACGTACACAGTGTATTAAAAAGTAGAGACATTACTTTGCCAACAAAGGTCCATCTAGTCAAAGCTATGGTTTTTCCAGTAGTCGTATCTGGATTTAAGAGTTGGATTATAAAGAAAGCTGAGTGCCAAAGAGCTGATGCTTTTGAACTGTGGTGTTGGAGAAGACTCTTGAGAGTCCCTTGGACTGCAAGAAGATCCAACCAGTCCATCCTAAAGGAGATCAGTCCTGGGTGTTCATTGGAAGGACTGATGTCGAAGCACAACTCCAGTACTTTGGCCACCTGATGTGAAGAACTGACTCATTGGAAAAGACTCTGATGCTGGGAGGGATTGGGGAAGGAGGAGAAGGGGATGATAGAGGATGAGATGGTTGCATGGCATCACCGACTCAATGGACATGAGTCTGAGTGAACTCCGGGAGTTGGTGATGGACAGGGAAGTCTGGCATGCTGCAGTCCATGGGGTTGCAGGGAGTCGGACACAACTGAGCAATTGAACTGAACTGATGGGGTAGGAGGAGAGACAGGTTATACTGCTCAAGAGGACCTGAAATCCATTAATAGTTACAGCACGGGGGAGGGAAGGATGATAAGGGTCTGGTTTTTCTGTTCCTGCATTCCAAGACCCTCCTTGGTTTTCTCTGCTCTTTCATCCTTGGGTCACCAGTGTTGATAATTTTAATGGGATCGAAGTTTCAGATCCTCAAATTTTATATTAGTCTTTCCTTATAATAAAGGAATTTATCTGAGAATTCATCAGTGGTTCTACTTTTCTAAACCTCCTTTTGTGATTTTTCTCTCACTTTGCAAGAGAAAAACCACAGCTATTCTCATCAGGAAAAAATTCAAAGACTTGAGTGAGATTACTATTAGAAAGTTCCTTTGATTTTTAATCTACTTATTTATGTGAATAAGGTTTCTTGTGTGTGTTTAGTCACTCAGTCGTGTCCAACTCTTTGTGACCTTTGGACTGTAGCTCCCCAGTTTCCTCTGTCCATGGGATTTTCCAGGTAAAAATATTGGAATGAGTTGCCATTTCCTCCTCCATGGGATCTTCCTGATCCAAGGATCTAACCCATGTCTCCTGTGTCTCCTGCATTACCAGTGGATTCTTTACCTGCTGAGCCATCTGGGAAGCCCATTTCAGTACGAAAAGTTTCTTAATGCTTATGCTTATTTAAGCAACATAGGAATAGTTTTAAGGCTGAACTCTATCTTACTCTAGATTCAGTTCAATTTGGTTCAGTCGCTCAGTCCTGTCCGACTCTTTCCTACCCCATGAACCGCAGCTCACCAGGCCTCCCTGTCCATCACCAACTCCCGGAGTTCACCCAAACTCATGTACATCGAGTCGGTGATGCCATCCAGCCATCTCATCCTCTGTTGTTCCCTTCTTCTCCTGCCCCTAGTCCCTCCCAGCATCAGGGTCTTTTCCAATCAGTCAACTCTTCTCATGAGGTGGCCAAATGTTTATTCATGAATCCAAGAACCAATAAAAAAATAAGACCTACTCCTTCTTATTAAGGGATATCTTTCAAAAATTCTTTTTTCCTTTGTGTTTTTTACTCTGTTTATTGATTATTAATCTGTTCAATATTTTAATGTATGTATTTTGTTTACAGTTGTGTATAAAAACTAATTGTAATAATAACTAAATCTAGAAAAATTTTAAATTATGGCCTGTGGTTAACAAAAATAAAATTTCAATATATAAATATTTATTGTGGCATACAATATGGTAAGATTATGAATAAAATTTTTTCAGATATAAATATATTAAGATAGGATACTGTGAAAAAATAAAATGGAAATATTTGGTTAAGGGAAAATAAAACAATGAATGATTTCTTACTGTTAAAGCAAAAGTCACTGTACAGTTCTAAAACAGATGAGAGCGGATATCAACTCAATAAGGTATTTTGAATATTTGGATACATTTTAAATGGTAACTAATATTTTTATTTTAAAACGTCTTTGTTTACAGTTGACACAAATTTCATGGTTTGCTACTGAAATTTAAGAATTTAAGTAGAGTTTCTCTTATAGCTTGAAAGTTAAAGAACCTGCCTGCAAAGCAGGAGACCTGGTATCAATCCTAGGATCAGGAAGACCCCTCTGGAGAAGGGAATGGCAACCCATTCCAGTATTCTTGCCTGGAAAAGTCCATTGACGGAAGAAACTGGCGGGCTACAGTCCATGAAGTCACAAAGAGTCAGACACGACTGAGCAACTAACTCTAAATTTTAAGGTAAAAATTGCATTTCTGCCTAAAATATGCGATGGTGTTTATGTGCGTGTTTTTCCCCACACTTATTTTAGGAGGTACTTCAACAAATTTGAAGACCACTGTTTTTGGTTGAGCTTGTAGCCAGGATAAATTGGTTTCTCTGAATCAATCAGTATTGATTTTATTAATGTTGCTCATTACTCAAATAACTTTCTCAAGGTTTGATAGCTGACTCGAGTAAGGACATCCTCGGGACCCTTGGGGATTGCAGGGAGCTCACCTGTGTGGTTCAGAGAGGCTTCTCATCCTAACTTTGACATCGCAGAAGTTATTCTTTCAAGTTTCCATATACCCCCTCTCCATAGGCATGTGAGAATGAAAGTAAAAGTCACATTCCACAAAACATTAAAACATTTAATAGATCAGAACTGATGTTTACTGTGAGAAAAGAGAGAAGGGAGATAAAGAAAAATGCATCATTCTTCCAAAAGGCAGTAAGTTTCCATCAAAAACTATGAACTGAGAACAAGTATGTAAAGACCATAGATTGATTGTCTTCAGTATTTAAGGATGATGATTTGGGCAGTGATCCTACAGCTTGTAGGAGGGCTGGGCTTTGAATTTTGAGGTGACCGTAGCTATATGCAGTGTCACTGGAATGTTATTAGAAAAGTGAGCAGGCTGGAGAATTTGGCTCTTAGATGTGTATTCTTTCTGTTATTTCTGCCCTCCTATAGGTCCCAATTCCTGATTGCTATGCGCTGGCTCAGTCGCCTGCCACATATTCAATTTTCTCAGGACTGGTTAAAACTTGTCTCTAAGGTCCCACTAGTGGTAAAGAATCCACCTGCCAATGCAGGAGACACAAGAGGGTTCAATTCCTGGGTCAGGAAGATCCCCTGAGGATGGCTTGGCAACTCACTCCAGTATTCTTGCCTGGAGAGTCTCATGGACAGAGGAGCCTGGCAGGCTACAGTCCATGGGGTCCCAAAGAGGAAGACACGACTGAAGCGACTTAGTAGGCACAAGATCCCACTAGTTAAAATGTCTCTTGATTTCCAAATTGTGCTTGAGAGTGTCCCCAAGGCATTTCTCTGGCTTTCCTTGCTTATCATGAACATCAATCACCTCACCACACAGAAGTTTACTGGGGCTACAAAGCCAGGGTCAAAGATATGGCAACTTTTCCTAGTATAATCTGTTTAACGTAGAACAATTTGTATGCATCAAAATTCCACATGGCTGACAGTTTAGGAACTATCTTTCCACAAACAAAGCCAATTTTAAGATGAGATCTAGCCTTCTCCACTACTTAACAAAATTAAAATCTTTATGTTTAAAAAATCACTATCACACATTACAAAATGAATTTTAATTGATAAATATGACAATACAAAAATTACAAAACACTCTGTTCAAAACGACTAAAAAAATAAAAGATATAGGGAGCATGCTAAACATTTTGTTTTCATCTAAGACTGAAACAAAACCAAATAAAGAGGGGTGGGGGAAAAAAGAAAATAGAAATTAAACGGTAACCTTGGAAGACAATCTCACAAATATCAGGGAGAAAAAAAGGTTAATTACTTGTCATTAAGTTTTGAGAGGTTTTTTGTTTCTTTTTTAAATTCTAAATATAAATCTTTACCAGATAAATGATTTTTAAATGTTTTCTCCTCCTCTTTGGCTTGGTTTTTCATTCTCTTAGTAGTGTCTTTAAAGAGCACAAGTTTAAAATTTTATAAATTCCAGTTTATCAACATTTTATGAATGGTGCTTCTAGAAAAGTATCTAAGCAATTTTGCCTAATCAAAATATACAAAGATTTTCCAGTGTTTTCTTATAGAAGTTTTATAGTTTTTTGCTTTATATTTAGGTTTATAGTCTATGTGGAGTTAAATTTTGTATATTTTATAATGTATGAAGTGAAGTGAAGTGAACTGAAGTCGCTCAATCATGTCCAGCTCTTTGTGACCCCATAGACTGTAGCCTACCAGGCTCCTCTGTCCATGGGATTTTCCAGGCAATAGTACTGGAGTGGATTGCCATTTCCTTCTCCAGGAGATCTTCCCAACTCAGGGCTTGAACCCAAGTCTCCCGCATTGTAGACAGATGCTTTACTGTCTGAGCCACCATACTGAAGCTTTTTTTTTTTTTTTTTGTGCATCAAATATCCAATTGACCCAGTACCACTTATTGAAAAGATATTCTTCCTCCATTGAATTACCTTGCTTTTCCATTTTTGTCAAAAATTATTTGCCCATTTATGTACAGGAATTTCTATTTTGTTCTCTCAACCTATTGGTCTACTATTTTACACCAATTCCACACTGTCTTAATTAGTGTATCAATAAGTCTTAAAATCAAATACTGTTAGTCTTCCAACTTCATTCTTCCTTTTCAAAGTTTCTTTGACTATTCTAGGGCCTTTGCATTGCCATATGAATATGAGAATCAGCTTGTTAATTTTACAAAATGCCTGCTGGGATTTTGATTGGAATATCATTGAATCTATAAATCATTTCCAGAAGAAATGCTATCTTAAAATATTGAATATTTGGTCCTTTGAACAAAGTATAATATCACTGTTTATTTATGTTTTTAAATTTTTTGTTAGCAATTATTTATAAGTTTCAATGTCTCAGTGATGTTTTTTCAAATTTATCCCAACATATTCCATAATTTTTATATTCTTTTGCCTTTAAATAAAAAAGTTTGTGTTCTTTTAAATTGTATTTTAATTTCAATTTTCTATTGCTTGTTGCTGATACATAGAATTATATTTGATTTATATATGCAATTTATCCATCCATGATAAACTCCCTATTCTACTAGCTTTCAAAGATTCCATCTGATATTCTATACTTGCAATCATATCAACAGTGAATAAAACTTTAAATAAAACTTTTATTTCTTTCCAATATGCTTGCTAAGTTGCTTCAGTCATGTCTGACTCTTTGCGACCCCAAGGAGGCCCGCCAGCCTTCTCTGTCTATGGGATTTCCCAAACAAGAATACTGGAGTGGGTTGCCATTTCTTTCTCCAGGGGATTTTCTGGACCCAGGGATTGAACCCAGAGACCCACGTATTGAATCCAGGTCTCCTGCATTGCAGACAGATTCTTTAAAATCTGAGCCACCAAGGAAACCCTATTAGTCATTCAGTTCAGTTCAATCGCTCAGTCGTGTCCGACTCTTTGCGATCCCATGAATCACAGCACACTAGGCCTCCCTGTCAATCACCATCTCCTGGAGTTCACTTGAACTCATGTCCATCGAGTCAGTGATGCCATCCAGCCATCTCAACCTCTGTCGTCCCCTTCTCCTCCTGCCTCAATCCTTCCCAGCATCAGGGACTTTTCCAGTGAGTCAACTCTTTGCATGAGGTGGCCAAAGTACTGGAGTTTCAGCTTTAGCATCATTCCTTCCAAAGAACACCCAGGGCTGATCTCCTTTAGAATGGACTGGTTGGCTCTCCTTGAGGTCCAAGGGACTCTCAAAAGTCTTCTCCAACACTACAGTTCAAAAGCATCAATTCTTCATTGCTCTGCTTTCTTCACAGTCCAACTCTCACATCCATTCATGACCACTGGAAAAACCATACCTTGACTAAATGGGCCTTTGATGGCAAAGTAACGTCTCTGCTTTTCAATATACTATCTAGGTTGGTCATAACTTTCCTTCCAAGGAGGAAGTGTCTTTTAATGGCTGCAATCACCCATCTGCAGTGATTTTGGAGCCCCCTAAAATAAAGTCTGACAATGTTTTCACTATTTCCCTATCTATTTCCCATGAAGTGATAGGACCAGATGCCATGATCTTAGTTTTCTGACTGTTGAGCTTTAAGCAATTTTTTCACTCTCCTCTTTCACTTTCATCAAGAGGCTTTTTAGTTCCTCTTCACTTTCTGCCATAAGGGTGGTGTCATCTGCATGTCTGAGGTGATTGATATTTCTCCTGGCAATCTTGATTCCAGCTTGTGCTTCTTACAGCCCAGCGTTTCTCATGATGTACTCTGCATAGAAGTTAAATAAGCAGGGTGACAACATACATTAGGCAAATACAAATTAAAATTGCAGTAAAATACCATGCCACACTTAATCAGAATGGTTAAAATTTAAATGACTTACTATACCAAGTGTTAGAGAGTACGTAAAGCAAATGAAACTCTTAAATCTAGTTGATGAAAATATTGACTAAAACAAGATGTACAACTTGAGAGTTGTGAGTTAAGTTATATTTGGGACAAAATGAGGACTGCAGCCTGGGAGGCAGCATCTCAGGTAGCTCTGAGAGACTGTTCCACAGCGGCAGTCAGGGAAAGTCAATGTATAAGGTTTTGGTAAAGGGGAGTTCAATACCATGAAGCACTTATTTTGCAAAAGGCTTTTTGTTAGTCATGAGGGTCTGAGGGCACCGTAAAGGGATTTAGTGCTTCTCTAGATATGAGGAGATGTCAGGATTGAGATCATAAAATCTGTTTCTAAAAACATTCAACTATCTAAAGACCTGTCCCACCAGATTCCCTGGAGCACAGAGTGCCTCACTCCACCCTGATCCCTCAGGGGCTGTTGAAGGTCAACAGCTACAGCAGCAGGGGTTCAATCTCAGGAGAGGCAGATGGCAAATGCCTTGTTGTTCAGCCATTGGCAATGCTCTTGGTAAAGTGTCAATTTGTAGTTGATAAGAATATAAAGTGGTTAAGACTTCTTTGGAAAACAGGTCGATATTTTCTAGAGAAGTTAAACATATATATTATCATGTGATCCAGTCAATCCACTCTGAGATATTTACACTAGAGAAATGAAGGCATCTGTTCACAATAAACTGTGGAAGATTCTGAAAGAGATGGGAATACCAGACCACCTGCCTGCCTCTTGAGAAATCTGTATGCAGGTCAGGAAGCAACAGTTAGAACTGGACATGGAACAACAGACTGGTTCCAAACAGGAAAAGGAGTGTGTCAAGGCTGTATATTGTCACCCTGCTTATTTAACTTCTATGCAGAGTACATCATGAGAAACGCTGGACTGGAAGAAACACAAGCTGGAATCAAGATTGCCGGGAGAAATATCAATAACCTCAGATATGCAGATGACACCACCCTTATGGCAGAAAGTGAAGAGGAGCTAAAAAGCCTCTTGTTGAAAGTCAAAGAGGAGAGTGAAAAAGTTGGCTTAAAGCTCAACATTCAGAAAACAAAGATCATGGCATCTGGTCCTATCACTTCATGGGAAATAGATGGGGAAACAGTAGAAACAGTGTCAGACTTTGTGTTTTGGGGCTCCAAAATCATTGCAGATGGTGACTGCAGCCATGAAATTAAAAGACGCTTACTCCTTGGAAGAAAAATTATGACCAACCTAGATAGTATATTCAAAAGCAGAGACATTACTTTGCCGACTAAGGTCCATCTAGTCAAGGCTATGGTTTTTCCTGTGGTCATGTATGGATGTGAGAGTTGGACTGTGAAGAAGGCTGAACGCAGAAGAATTGATGGTTTTGAACTGCGGTGTTGGAGAAGACTCTTGAGAGTCCCTTGGACTGCAAGGAGATCCAACCAGTCCATTCTGAAGGAGATCGACCCTGGAATTTCTTTGGAAGGAATGATGCTAAAACTGAAGCTCCAGTACTTTGGCCACCTCATGCAAAGAGTTGACTCATTGGAAAAGACCCTGATGCTGGGAGGGATTGGGGGCAGGAGAAGAAGGGGACGACCAAGGATGAGATGGCTGGATGGCATCACAGACTCAATGGACGTGAGTCTGAATGAACTCCAAGAGATGGTGATGGACAGGGAGGCCTGGCGTACTGCGATTCATGGGGTCGCAAAGAGTCGGACACGACTGAGCGACTGAACTGAACTGAACTGAACTGTTCATATAAAACTGGTATATCAATATTTGGAAAAGCTGTATTTGTAATTGCTCAAAACTGAAAACAATCCAAATTGCTACCACTAGGTGGATGGCCAAACAAATTGTTTTATCTCTATCCAAATGCAATACTAAAACAACAATAAAAATAAACTATTGATGTATGACTGAACATAGATAAATCTCCAAATAATCATAATTAATGAAAGAAGCCAGATTAAGAAAAAAAGGGTACATATTATATAGTATAGTTTTTTTAATGAAAAATAATCAATAGTGACAAAAATGAAATTAGCAGTTGCCTTGGGATGTGACAGTGGCAGAGTAGGGTAGAAGGAGAGGAGTTTTACAAAGAGACACAAGGAGACTTTGGGGCTAATGGATATAATATGTTCATTACCATGATTATGGTCATACTTTCATACTCTCAATATGTCCGGTTTATCGTGTGTCCATTGTGTTTCACGTTAACTGTCAGAAGTCAATGAAGGGTTAATACGCCACACTTACTGAAGTCCATGTGCTCTGGAGCCAGTGGGCCACAGCTTGAGAGCCCGTATATCCCAATGAAGACATCACATGCTGCACCTAAGACCTGATGCAGCCCAAATAAGCAACTAACTAACTAAATAAATAAATAAAACTAAATAAATAAAGAGGGTTAACGTTCTTATCTATAGAGAGCTCTTGTAATTCACAAAAAAATTGTAAGCACCACTTCAAAAACTTCAACCTTATTTGCAATCAAAGTTTAAACTAAAGCAAGAATGGCTTAGTCATATGTATATGTTAGTACTTTTCTAGAAAGTACTAACCAGTTTTCCAAAAAGCACTATTAAAAAAATAATGGTAACTGGACTGGAAAGGATGCTTGATATAAAAGCACATTCACACTTTAGTGAAAGCCAATACAACCTTTCTGAAGTGTAGTTTGACTATATATATATAAATGCCAGAGATAATCATGTCCTTTGACCTCAATATTTCCACTCCTTGGATTTATCCAAAGAAAACAATCAGAGAAAAATATAAAGGTTATGTAATGAAATTCCAAAATACTGCAACTTATAAACAGAATTTCAGAAATACGATAATGTCCAAAAAACAAAAAATTGCTTAAGGAATATGTCCAAATAATGACAGTAAAGATCAAGTTCTCAATATTTAATAATATAAAAATATGTGCACTGCAATATTCAGGATTTAGACATTTATACTATTGTTTCATATCCATGGGTAAACACATAGACACACACACAACTGAATTCTTTTATTATTTGAAGTAAATCTGTGATAAAACACAACTTTTAAAAATTCTCCTGTGTATATATATTTTCCATTTCCAAACCTTTTTTTTAAAACATGAAATGCACAGTTTTATAAAGATATCAATGTCATGATAAATAATACATAATTGTTGTTTCCTTCTATCATCCCTGTCTGATGGAAGACACATGTGTTTATAATCAGTCTTGTGTGTGGAACAGGGAGATGACATGCTGATCAGGAAAACTGTACAAGGAATGATTTGATATAGTTCTTCTTCTCAGAGGACTAAAATAATCTCAGTAAAAACAATTAACATGTATGATTATATACAATGCCTCTCCTTCTACCAGTTAGCCTTTCCCACCCTCTTTTAATATTGTTTTCTTATGTATCATTTCAAAGCACATAAAATCTGTGTCTTTAGGGTTTTGATTTTTTCCCTAAGGGAGCGGGACTAGAAATTTTTGCCTCCGGGAAAGGCAGTTTGAATCAGCCATGAAGAAAATGAAGAAGGAAATACAGATAGAAAAATAGGAGTGGTGGAAATAGTCCATTTCAAATCAAGTATTTCAGAGCCGAAAATTTCACTTTGTCCAGAAGGAAAGGGAGGGACCTGAGAAAAGGAAGAAATCAGTGATTGATAGTTGCAATTGTGGAAGAAGATTTGATCAAAGAGGGCAATGATGTTCACCCATATCCTAAGGTCTTCTCCCGGCTCCCAAATGGCCAGTCCCAAGTCCCAATCTGGCCTGCTCAGATCAGTGGCAGTGGCTCTGTAACCGACAGACTATTTCCCTGGGGAATAATTGGAGGTGTCTTGACAGATCTGAATAATATCACTGGTTAAGGTTTAGTGACCTTTACCATATACTGCATTTTATAAGTGATTTAATCAGAACATTCTGTAATTATAATTCCATGTTCTCTAATTTATAGGGTTTTTTCCCTTACAAAGCAGTGCAACATTCTTCTTTCTCTCCCTTTATGTTGATTTATGTTGGAGAAATTATGATAGTCCTGCATAAATGTTAAATCTCATATTTGTGGAGACCTCTCCCCTTCCTTCCCTTATGCCAGTGAAAAATGGCCTTAGAGCATTTTTCTTACAGAAAAATTGTATCCTACATATTTGCTGGTGTTAAGCAATCTGCCACATTCTGTCTTGTCAAGACTTAGCTGTGAATTTATAAGACTAGACACAAACAACCTCAAGTCTTTAGATCTTTGATTATTTTGTTTGACTTGTTTGAGCTCCTTCCTGCTCTGGTCCCTCAGCAGCTCCTGTCACAGGATCCAGCTCTGATGTTGAAATTCCTGGCATTTCAACAGGGTTCAAGGTTTCAAGCTTTCAGACAGGTAATTATATCATGATTACACATCTCTACCATTTACTTTCACCTTCTAAAAACACCTAAGGACCCACAGCCGTTTCCTGTCAAAAAAAAAGTATGTAAATACAAATTTCAGTTGTTTACATTTCAAAGCAATTCTGTAATAATAAACAAATTCTAAGTGGCTTAGAAAATAATTGGATATACATTGTGGGGGTGGGGCATGCCACATGGTTTGCAGTTTCCAGACAGGGACTGAACCCTGCCCTCTGGCTACCCACTCCACCCACCTAGGAATGAGAGCACTAAGATTTTCTGAAAAATCTTTTTAAAAAAATACTTATTATTAAACTTTGCACTTAGTGTCCATCACATACTTGTGTTCAGGTATATCACTGTGAAATTTAAAATTTTTCACTGTAAAAGATTTTACAGCGAAATTTCACAGTAAAAGTAAAGATCACACACATTTCCAGAGAGAAAGAAATGTTTACATAGGAATTAGATTAAGTATTATGGCACCCCACTGCAGTACTCTTGCCTGGAAAATCCTATGAACGGAGGAGCCTGGAAGGCTGAAGTCCGTGGGATCACTGAGGGTCAGACACAACAAAGCAACTTCACTTTCACTTTTCATTTTCATGCACTGGAGAAGGAAATGGCAACCCACTCCAGTGTTCTTGCTTGGAGAATCCCAGGAACGGGGGAGCCTGGTGGGCTGCCGTCTATGGGGTCGCACAGAGTCAGACACGACTGAAGTTACTTAGCAGTAGCAGCAGATCGAGTATTAGAATGCTTTGGACTTCTCAACAATAATTATAGATGTTTGAAGAAATGGAAAGCCATCTGAGCCACTAGGAAAGCCGGCTTTCCATTTCTTCAAACATCTATATTCAAAAGCAGAGACATTACTTTGCCGACTAAAGTCCGTCTAGTCAAGGCTATGGTTTTTCCTGTGGTCATGTATGGATGTGAGAGTTGGACTGTGAAGAAGGCTGAGCGCAGAAGAATTGATGGTTTTGAACTGCGGTGTTGGAGAAGACTCTTGAGAGTCCCTTGGACTGCAAGGAGATCCAACCAGTCCATTCTGAAGGAGATCGACCCTGGAATTTCTTTGGAAGGAATGATGTTAAAACTGAAGCTCCAGTACTTTGGCCACCTCATGCGAAGAGTTGACTCATTGGAAAAGACCCTGATGCTGGGAGGGATTTGAGGCAGGAGGAGAAGGGGACGACCGAGGATGAGATGGCTGGATGGCATCACAGACTCAATGGACATGAGTCTGAGTGAACTCCGGGAGATGGTGATGGGGGAGGCCTGGCGTGCTTCGATTCATGGGGTCGCAAAGAGTCGCACAAGACTGAGCGACTGAACTGAACTGAACTAAGAAATGAAACCAAATTCTGACTAAATATTCTTTACAACTGGAATTCTTTACAAAGCCAAACTATTTGTCAAGCCTGAAGCTAGAACAAAGATATTTTCAGAGCTTCCTGTTTTTGTTTTTTTTTTGGCCACGATGCAAGGCTTATGGGATTCTAGTTCCCCGACCAGGGACTGAACCCATGCCCTCAGCAGTGAAAGTGCAGAGTCCTAGCCACTGGACCATCAGGAAATTCCCAGAGCTTCCAGACCTTAAGAAATTTATTTTCTCTGCTTATTTCCTAGGAAGCTTTCTGAGAGTTTATTCCCATTAAATCAAGGAAGATAAAAAATGAGTTCCAACTCAAGCCAGGGGATTCCAGTGATGATGGTGCAGGGAATTCCCACAGGACCACTGTGCAGTAGGAGACACCAGTCCAGGAATCATCAAGAGATATTTATTCAATAAAGGAAAATTGATTGGACATCTGATAATGTCTGAAGATACTGACAGAGAATTTAAACATTTGAGTGAGACTTTGGGGTTTCATTACTCATGAGTTTACAGAAAACTAAGAAAGGGCAGGACAGTTATTAACTCCAGTGATTTTTTTTTTTAAGAAAGTTAATCAGGGTGCACTACACATATCATAATTGTGTCATCACTGTTACTCTAACCAAATTAGGAGTTAACTGTATTAGGGGCTATTCTCAAGAAGCTGGCATGAGTGACAGACTGGAATGATGTGAGAAAGATAATTCTTATCTTAAAGAAAGAAATCAATAGATATGGCCAAAGAGTAAAAATATCAGAGGAAGGATAATCATACATTGAGAGACATAGAGGTAATAGAAAAGGAGAGGGCAAACACAGTTGAAAGTGGTTGCCTCTGGATATTTGAGCAGGAAATCATCAGTTTGCAGCAAGCCCTCTAGAAACAGTTAACTCTTTTCAATCTTGGGCCTCAACACTTTTTATAGAACTCTTCATAAATTTGAACAAAAGGTAGTGATGACCATTTTTAAAAAGCTGATACTTGGTTATTTTTTCCTCTCATTACTTCTATCAGTATATTAATTGCCTGAACATCTTTTTTTTTTAAAGAAACTTTTTATTTTATTATTTTTGAAACTTTTTATTTTATATCAGAGTGTAGCCAGTTGGCTTCCCCAGTGGCTCGGCAGTCAAGAATCTGCCTGCAATGCAGCAGACACTGGTTGTTTCCCTGGTTCCGGAAGATACCGTGGAGGAGGGCATAGCAACCTACTCCCGTGTTCTTGCCTGGAGAATCCCCTGTATAGCAGGCTACACTCCATACGGTCGCAAAGTCAGACACGACTGAAGCGCCTGAGCAAAAGCATACAGCCAGTTAACAATGTTGTGATAGTTTCAGGTGGACAACAAAGGGACTCAGCTGTGCATACACATGTATCCATTCTCCCCCAAGCTCCCCTCCCATCCAGGCTGCGACATAACGTTGAGCAGAGTTCCCTGTGCTATACAGTAGGTCCTTGTTGGTTATCCATTTTAAACACAGCAGTGTGTACCTGTCGATTTTTTGTTGCTGTTGTTTACTTTTGGCTGCACTGGGTCTTTGTTGCTGTGTGAGGGTTTTCTCTAGTGCAGCGAGTAGCGGCTCCTCTTCAGCTGTGGTGCACAGGCTTCTCAGGGCAGGGGCTGCTCTTGCTGTGGAGCAGGGGCTGCTGTGGAGCAGGGGCTGCTCTTACCGTGGAGCAGGGCCTCTGCAGCGAGGGCTCAGGAGTGGTGGCACAAGGGCTTAGCTGCTCCGTAGCATGTGGAATCTTCCCGGACCAGGGATGGAACCCACGTTCCCTGCACTGGCAAGGGTGGATTCTTAACCACTGGGCAACCAGGGAAGCCCCTATACATTGATTTGAGCATTTTCTTTGTCCCTTTGATACACAGAGATGATACTGGGTACAATCCTTGCCCTCAGGGTTTTGTACTCTAGTATAAGTGATAGGGCCAGGGTCCTCGGCAGAACATCGTCCTCTTCCTCCCCGTGGGGCGGCTCCCGCCCCGTCAGCAGAACCCTAGTCTCCAGGACGTGCTCACGCCCCCCGAGGAGGAGCAGCGGCTGTCTGTGCAGTCTGACCAGGGCTACATCTCCAGGAGCTCCTCGCAGCCGGACGACGACGACGACGGGGAGGGAGTCAGGGAGGAGAAGGGGGGCAGCCGCTGTCCCTCCAGGGCCTGGAGAGCCTGCGCAGCCTCCAGCTGCTGCTCTTTTTCCAGGAGCTTAGCAAGAACCCCGGCCTTGAGCCCGAGGGGCCGCCTTGCAGGGCCCTCCCCGAGCCGGGGCGGTGAGTGAGCGCGTGTGTGCATGTGTGCATGTGTGGGCTTGAGTCCGTGAGGCCGCACCTTTAAAGGTAGCCAGTTTGACTGTGGGAGAAGGAAATGGCAACTCACTCCAGTGTTCTTGCCTAGAGAATCCCAGGGACAGAGGAGCCTGGTGGGCTGCAGTCTATGGGGTTGCACAGAGTCGGACATGACTGAAGCGACTTAGCATGCATAAGTGATATGGTATATAATAATTATAAAAAGCAGAAACTTCTAAGCATCAAGAGAGATGGACAAAATGCCATGAAATTTAGGGGAAAGAGGTCACTTGCAGCCGAAGGAGGCTCAGTGGAGGAGGAGGCATCTTGCGGTCTTCTGCAATGGAAGATGTATGGCAGGGGCGGGCTGAGCTGGAGTGCAGGAGTGAGGGGAAAGCCCGGGCATTTGCAGGAGGCCTCCTGGGGTGGGGTTTGTTGTAGCCCAGAAGAGTGTGTAAGAGGAATTAAGCTGGGAAGGCAGCTTGCAAATATATTGTGGAGGCTGGTTCCGCTGGCTTAGTGGTTTCTGGGGCTTCAGATGCTTTTCCCATGTACTTTGACCCTTTGTTTTCAGAAATGTAAATCTGCAGAAAGAGATGGGGAAGTCTAACTCTTGCATTATTCATACAGCATGCTCTCTCTTAAAGTTCCTTCACCTACAGAAGCTTCCTCCATCTCACAAGAGACTTTACCAGTCTCTCTCATTAAAATTTCATTTCCCAAAGGATTTTTTTTTTTTCATGTAATGGACACCTTTATGTGAAAAAAACTGAGGTATATTTTTCCCTCAACTCAACCTAAGGGTTTTTTTTTCTCCGCAAAAGTTAGAGAATGGAATGAAAGTAAACACTATTAGCTTCCTGAATTTTTCACATTTGAGGTGATTTTTGAAACAGCTTTGATTCTGTACTGGATAGACAGCATCAATTTATGAATATTGGATGTACCCCCCAAATTCTCATATATGAGAGGGCAGGCCTGTGACAAGGCCCTTTTTGTGTTGCCTTTCTCACATACTACTCTTCTATTGAGTTCTGGAAAGATAAACTGACTCTATGGTCTTACGGGTTCACCACTCCACATCCTCCAACTATAGGAGTATGTCAGAAACTAAATGTCGCTTTTTGGGCGTTCGGGTTAAAGTCCCCTACAGACAGGTAGCCTCTATAAAACCGTGAGAGCAGCTAAGAGGAGAGCCATCAGGGAAAATTTATCTGAGCTTCCCATGTCTGAGCCTTTGCTCTAATTTCCATCCAATTAGGTCTCTTTAGCTCCCAACCTGGCTTTCTTCCAACTCTGAGCTTTGGATTTTTAACCCTCTATAGACATGTCTGAGAATTGTATTGTATGTGGATCCCTTTCATTGACCCTTCTGGGGTCTGCTCACAAAGCTTACTTTCAGATTATGGATTTAATATGACCTCTTATATTGCAATCTATACAATGATACAGTACATCCCAGATTCTCTTTGTAGCCAACTGTGGGGCCTGATTGGGGTAAACATGACAAAGACTGGTTTAAGAATGAAGTCCGTTTAGGCAGTGTACTCACTGAACAATGCCCCTCCTTTGGGGCTTGGTCTTTTATTTCCATCTCCTTCTTGCTTGTTTCTATGGAGCACAGCTAAATGTTTGGGGACTGGCAAGCCCAAGGCTCCTATCTGTTGCTTCTGGAACAGAGTTCGGGGCATTTAACCACTAATCTAATGCTGAAACTTCCAAACTGGCACCAGGGCCTCAGTAGGACAAAGTCTGGGGAGTAAAACTGATCCAATTACTTGATCCTAAGATAGTTAGAGGAACCATGGTGATGGCTGAAAATCTAACTAATGGCTCCACCTATTTAATATCTAAATCCCAAATAAGTACCAGAGAAATTATGAGATCAATTTAAGAAAAAACTAAGCAGAGGATAAGGAGGAAGGAGAAGCAAACAGTGATGTCAGTTACTAGTTTCAGGATTTATCTACATTTTCACATTTAACCTGAACAAAAACTTTAAAGGGAAAGTTGAGAAGGAGGGGTGGTATGGTGCACAGACACTTTTTGAACACCATGTAAATGTGAAAGTGTTAGGTGCTCAGTCATGTCCGACTCTTTGGGACCCCATGGACTGTAGCCTGCCAGGCTTCTCTGTCCATGGAATTTTCCAAGCAAGAATACTGGAGTGGGTTGCCATTCCCTTCCCCAGGAGATGTTCCAGACCCAGGTCTCCAGCATTGCAGGTAGATTCTTTACCATCTGAGCCACCAAGGGAGATGTCTTAGAACAAATCAGTCAGCTTTTGTTATCGCAATAAACAAGATTGAGACTTCAGTTGTTTTTAACAACAAACTATGTATTTCTTTCTTTTTAAAAAACGTTTATTTATTTGGCTGTGTAGGATCTTTGGTTGCAGCATGTGGGATCTAGCTCCCAGACCAGGGAGCACACCTGGACCCCCTGTATCGAGAAGGTAAGTCTTAGACTCTGGACCACCAGGGAAGTCCCAAAATATGTATTTCCTGCCCTTGAATCTGGAGATTGTTCCTGAATCTATTGGGCTCTGCTGGACTCAGCTAGGTTTGAATGGAATTCACATGCCTTCTTGTTTGGAGGGGGGGGACTCTAACTGGGGTTTGCTTTTTGTGATGGAAGAGAGAATCTCCAAGGGATGAGCAGAATCACATGATGCTCTAAAAGTCCCTGCTAGACTATCACTCCACTAGCATTCTACTGTTTCAAGCAAGTCCATGGTCAAGCCAAGCCAAAAGTCAGTAGGTTGAGGATGCCGAAGTTGGTACAAGCAACCCCATAATAAGGGGCTGGTAAGTATTGTCTTTACTGAAGGTAGGAGATTGTCAACTTTTTCCCAAGCCCTCACCATGTGTCAACTACTTTTTTCATTTTTTAATTCACTTTACTACAGTAGTTTAAGAGACAGAAGGTAGAGCTGACTTTGTAGGTAAGACATTTGAGACTTTCAGAGGTCAAGTAATTTGCCTCAGGACTGGCAAATATTGGATCAGAAATTTAACTCTAATCTGTCTGATTCTCAAACACTTTTCTTTTCTCACTATTTTTGTCTCAGTTCAGTTCAATCACTCAGTTGTGTCCAACTCTTTGCAACCCCATGAATTGCAGCACGCCAGGCCTCCCTCTCCATCACCAACTCCTGGAGTTTACTCAAACTCATGTCCATCAAATCAGTGATGCCATCCAGCCATCTCATCCTCAGTTGTCCCCTTCTCCGCCTGCCCCCAATCCCTCCCAGCATCAGTCTTTTCCAATGAGTCAACTCTTCAAATGAAGTGGCCAAAGTATTGGAGTTTCAGCTTTAGTATCAGTCCTTCCAATGAACACCCAGGACTGATCTCCTTTAGAATGGACTGGTTGGATCTCCTTGCAGTCCAAGGGACTCTCAAGAGTCTTCTCCAGTTCAAAAGCATCAGTTCTTCGGTGCTCAGCTTTCTTCACAGTCCAACTCTCACATCCATACATGACCACTGGAAAAACCATAGCCTTGATTAGACGAACCTATGTTGGCAAAGTAATGTCTCTGCTTTTCAATATGCTATCTAGGTTGGTCATAACTTTCCTTCCAAGGAGTAAGCATCTTTTAATTTCATGGCTGCAATCACCATCTGCAGTGATTTTGGAGCCCCCCAAAATAAAGTCTGACACTGTTTCCACTGTTTCCCCATTTGTTTCCAATGAAGTGATGGGACCAGATGCCATGATCTTCGTTTTCTGAATGTTGAGATTTAAGCCAACTTTTTCACTCTCTTCTTTCACTTTCATCAAGAAACTTTTTAGTTTCTCTTCACTTTCTGCCATAAGGGTGGTGTCATCTGCATATCTGAGGTGATTGATATTTCTCCTGGCAATCTTGATTCCAGCTTGTGCTTCTTCCAGTCCAGCGTTTCTCATAATGTACTCTGCATAGAAGTTAAATAAGCAGGGTGACAATATACAACCTTGACGTACTCCTTTTCCTATTTGGAACCAGTCTGTTGTTCCATGTCCAGTTCTAACTGTTGCTTCCTGACCTGCATATATTTCTGTCTAGAGAGACTATAAGCCTAAGATCTAAAAGGATCTAAGACTACCAGAAAAAAACTGTGCATGAAGCAGAAATTGTGGGAATCCTTTCTATACACAGTTAAAATATAAACCTAATTAAGTGAAATGAGTATAAATGTTGGGATTTTTCTTTGAAATTCTCTCTTATAATGCCACCCTTTGGAAGGATGGGGTTGAGGGCAGTAATGAATAGAGTCTAGAGTCACTATACGAAATTGTAGAGAAGCTTGCTTTCTACGTCCTTCTGTCCCTCTCTGGTTTATGTCTCGCTTCATTAGCTCTTGCTGTCTGATCTAGAAGTTGGCTGCCCAGACCTTCTTATTACAGCCCTCTTTTGTGCCAGCTCTCCCAGCAAATGTCCAAGTTGTCGAATATTCCTCTCTCTTCCATACCAAATCTCTAGACCACTGGCATTCCATTCAGAACGTGTATATTTTGAAATGGCTTATTTATTTATTGGCCAGACCACATAACATGCAGGATGTTAGTTCCCTGACCGGGGATTGAACCCCAGTCCCTTCAGTGGAAGTGCAGACCCCCAGCCACCAGACCACCAGGGAAATCCCAGAAGATACATATTTTGAAAGAGGATTCTTGAAAGAGAATGTCTGACCCCTAAATAATGTGTTTCTTTGAGCTTCTGACCTGTTGCTAAAGAAATTACTTTAAATTGTGGAATTTTCTGATAACTCTACAACAGGGCATGTACAGTTCAATTAATCTGAACGCATGGTAAAAGATTTTACTTTTATGAAGGGGGCAAAGCCTTCCTTCCTTCTTATACATAGTCTATTGTCAAGTGGATTCTATGTTTTGTTGAAAGTAGATATGTGGTTGCCAGCTGGGATAGCTCTCTACCTTTTTTCCCATGAGGTGCTTCTTAATTGGGAGGGGGAAAAAATGTTTTTGACTATCAACTCTGGGGAAAGCCACTCCACACGTGCTGATTGTGAGGAACAGAAACAGAATTAGTATTTTATGAGCCCTTCCAAAATATCTTCTCTAGATTTCTACTTCATGGAAACAGGGTATCTTCTCTCTAAGGGAAGAAGAAGAGAAAAGAACGTGTGACGGTAATTCTCACCTCCTTCTTTCCCTGGTTCACCCAAATATGGGTTTTCTAGTCAATCAATTACAGAATTAGGCTCATTGTAGTTAAAAATAGAGAGAGGTTAATCCACAATATTCTTATTGTGTGCTTGGCACACCGTTGGTATTCAACATCTATTTGTTGAATGAAAGAGTTGCTGAGTAGTAATTTGGTCTTAGAGTCCACTGAGTATATTAAAGGACTTTTCATTTATGTTTATTCTATATTTGAACACCACTGTCCCTCATATCTCAGGCAGTAAAGAATCTGGCTGCAATGTCGGAGGCCAGGTTTGACTCCAGGGTGGGAAAGATCCCCTGGAGAAGGGAACGGCAACCCACTCCAGTATTCCTGCCTGGGAAGTCCTATGGACAGAGGAGCCTGGTGGGCTACAGTCAATGGGGTCACAAGAGTTGGACAAGACTGAACCATACCACCAATATTTGAACATTTAGCAATATCGAGTATATATAGATCTTATCTTCTGTGATTTAAAATGGTATCTGAACCATCATATATGCTGTTGTCTGGATACTTTGTCACAATTTTCTTTAAAATTCACTAGCTATAGAAGCCACCATGCCTTTCTTTTATATAAGTATATGCATTGCCAAAAATATTTTTTACAACATGGTAGAATTCTGAGTAAATTATCAAGAAAGGATCTACTACCTTTGTAAAATGTGGAATTGTATTTGTACATTTAAAAATAAACACCTACCACTTAAGAAACCTTTGATTTATGCAGAACACCCTCTTGTATATACATACCTCAGCATTCTGCAGTGCAGCGTTCTCTCAAGTTATGCCTTTCAAGTCTTGGTTGACTGACGTTATGGTATGGCTTGGTGAGAAGGGAATAGAGGTCAATCAGAGGAGAGCGGAGTAGTAGAGACAGGACAAAGAGTAAGTTAGTGGATCACGGCTAATGTCAGAATTCCAGAAATGCCTGGGATACCAGGAGCATTCCTGCTGGAGATTGAAATAACATAAGAGAGCAACCCCAGCTCTGGCAGTTCCTACCTCATCTATTCTGTACTGGAAACCACTGTAAAAATGGTCCATAGCCTCACTTGAGCCCTGACCTACTCTTAAATCGAAAGAAACCAATAACAGTTTTCCTTACAATCCCCAGTGCCAATATGTCTGAAAAAATATGTTGTGAAGGGAAAAGGAGGAGGGGAAAAAAAAAAAAGCTTTCATGAGCATAACTTATCTTTGACTGTCACAAAATCAATAGGCTTTACAGAGCCAAGGAAATTCAATAGCTTGGCATTCATAATAAAGATTGGTTTGGGTGATTTGTCTCTCTCTAATAAGGCAGGCTTTGGACCCCAGCTCCCATTCCTTTAAAACTCAAAGGGGGTGGGGATTTTTCCATCACCGCCAAGTCCTCTTTGCTTGTCTATTGTCAGGACTTTACAATGGTACTGCTTGTCTGGCCAAGCCTTGCTTCACCCAGGAGAACAGACCTCACATTGGGGCGTGGAGTAACAGACGCCCAGCTTTATCCCAGCATTCAGCCTCCTTCAGCCAGCCTGACAGCCTTTTCATGCACATGGATTCATCTGTTTCAATGAAAAACCCAGAGCAAAGCTGCAAGTATTTGTTTTGTTTTTTTTCCTGGAGACCACTTTATAGAATGTGTCCAGATATTCACTTTGGAAACTAGGCCCGTTGCAAAAACATGTGGAAAAAAAAAAATTGACTGCCCTGACCTGACCCAGCTCTCATCAGAAGAAGCTTGTGGCCAGCACCCACCAACATGTTCAGTCAAGTGGAGAGATGAGGACAAGAGAGAAGGAAGAGGCTGGCTGTACTCAGTAGAACATCTCACCTGAGGCTTGTCAACTCAATGGCTGACCAACACTCAACACAGGTCCTTGAACATGGCAAGGAATCAATAGATGTCAACTGAATTGAGATACATGTCTAATGTATATTGAATTCTTAACATGTGCCAGTCACTTCATCTCTTGTGCATTAGTAATCTTCATAACATGCCTAAAAATAGATACGTCGATATTCTTATTTGACAAAGAAAGAACAATGAGATTAAAGAAGGTGAAAAAAACCCAAACATGCTCCAAATCACACAGATAGTCAGTGATACAAATAGGAACCTATCTGACTCACAGGTTATCTATGTTGCCATGCCAAGAAATGAGCAAGCAAATCCCATTGCTTGTGAGTTGTGAGCACCAGTGTTCTCCTTCTCAAATTTAAGGCCTAGACAACTTTATTGGAGTTTAAAGACTGGGTTTTTGTCTTGCCACTGCAATTTACTCTCTCCTTTTGCTGGATACATAAGAAGAAGCATATACATCCACTTTCTATTAATAAATCCTAGATAGATAGTCTAGAAATGTTAGGCTAGCAGCAGTAGCGGAGGCAAAGCCCTGTCTGGTGACAGAGAAGGGCTGATTGACAGAACAAAGGGTAGACTGACCAGGACCATTTGGGAGGCAGCTGTCTTTTCTTTCAAAGCTGCTGTAATGGACCCTCCTGGAACAGCAGATGAACACCAATCAATCAACAAATAAGAACCGATAGTATGCTTATCCTGTGTTCACCCTTGAGAGTCTGGGAGCCATCGGCAGTGTGGACCAGAAAACTGGAGGCTGGGCCCACAATTGGGAAATAAGGTGAGGGGAGCCTGGCTAAGTGTGACTGCAGAGGGAACACTGAAGAGGTCAGCACTGTAGAGCCACTGCCCCCCACTGCCCTTCCTGGGCAGGAGCCCCAGTCCTGACTTCTCCCAGCTGTGTTCAAAGAATGAGTCTGGCGCAGAACTGCTGAGCTGGAGGGAGACTGGCTGTCTTTCCCAGGATGAGTAGCTGGCAGATAAGCCAAGGAGGGGTTTAAGGGAGATGCACTGAGCCCTGGAAACAGCTATTAGTTACACAAATGTGTTGAGTGAGAGAGCATGGAGCCATCCAATACCAGAGTCAACCTGCTCCCGAACATGTTTCAAAGCTTCAGGGTTTCGACGTAGACATAGAGGAGCAAGAATGAAGGCTCATGTTTGTTAAGATCATCAGTGCCTTTATTTGTTGAACGTGATAGGTCTGAGTTTACCACGAGCAACCAAAAAGTAATATTAAATTGGCTTGGGAATTCTCTGGTGGTCCAATGATTAGGACTCTACACACTCACTGCCAAGGGCCAGGGTTCAACCCCTAGTCGGGGAACTAAGGTCCCACAAACCAAAAAAAAATATTCGGAAGGACTTTTCTGGTGGTCCAGTGGCTAAGACCCCATGCTCCCAATGCAGGAGGCCTGGATTTGATCCCTGGGCAGGAAACTAGACCCCAGCTGAAAGATCCCATGTGCCCTAATGAAGATTAAAGATCCTATATGCTACAATTAAGACCCAAAGCAGCCAAAATTAATTAATTAATTGTTTAAAATTGGTTTAAGTAAGGTAGAAATCAGAGAAGGCAATGGCAACCCACTCCAGTGCTCTTGCCTGGGAAGTGGACAGAGGAGCCTGGTAGGCTGCAGTCCATGGGGTCGCTAACAGTTGGACACAACTGAGCAACTTGACTTTCACTTTTCACTTTCATGCACTGGAGAAGGAAATGGCAACCCACTCCAGTGCCTTGCCTGGAGAATCCCAGGGATGGGGGAGCCTAGTGAGCTGCCATCTATGGGGTCACACAGAGTCGGACATGACTGATGTGACTTAGCAGCAGCAGCAGGTAGAGATATATTTCTGTGATACATGCATGCATGAACATGCACGCACACACACACACACACATGCACGCAGAGCCTGAAGCTGGTGGGCTAAGGTTGATAGGCCGCTGTCAGGAAGTCATAAACAACCCAGACTCCTCCTTTCATGCTGTTTCCCATCTCATCTTTAGCTTGTGACATTTACCTAAAGGCCCAAGATAAAAACTCAGACTCGCAGCAGCATCTCTGAATTCCACCTAGCACTGTGGAGTAAGGAGCAAACATACATAACCACTGTTTCTTTCAGTGAACTGCTCAAAAGTCTGAACATGCCATTTCTTACATTTCACTGGCCAAAGTCTATGGCTTGATCTAGCTGTGAGGGAGACAGTTGGCCAGGTTACCAGCTACAATGTGTCTGTTCTGTGATTATGGGAGAAAGGGAAGATGGATATGAGGAGTCAGTTTGCAGTATCTGTCATGGAGGCATAATTAAAATGTCAAAACTTCTTCACCACAACCCCTAGAAGATGCCAGCAGAGGCCAGTGACTCCTTCCCATCCCATCCAGTTCTGTGATGTTCAAACTAGAGATAAGCGTCATCAGGTCACACTGCCATCCCACCAGCTGAACTCACTTCGGAAGGCAATGAAACAAAACTTGCAAGGAAAGTAGAAGGAGGACTCCTCTGGTGGCACAGTGCAGAGGAATCCACTTACCAGTGCAAGGGGCATAAGTTCACTCCCTAGTCTGGGAAGATTTTACTTGCCTTGGAGCAGCAAACCCCATGTGCTGCAACCACGGAGCCTGTGCTCTCCAGCCCAGGACCCGCAGCTGCTGAGCCTTCAGTGCTGTGACGACTGAAGCCCATGTGCCTAGAACCTGTGCTTTGCAACAAGAAAAGCCACTAAAAAGAGAAAGCCTGAGAGTAACTAGGAAAGTTTATGCAACACCCCCCAAAACTGATTTATTAATTAATATATATTTTTTTAAAAAATGTAGGAGGAGGGTGGGAAAAGAAGAAAGCTCAAAAAGAATGAGTCCAAAGAGAGAACTAATAAAACTTGGCAATAGATTGAATTTGGGAATTTCAGTACTACAAGTAATCTGACATGAATTCACAAAGTTCCCTGAATATCAACCAGTCCTTGGTGTCTCTCTAAAATGCACACACACACACAACTAGTCACTCACATTCTTACATGCCCACAGCTAAAATCCATTGTCATGCTGATGATGCTATGAGTGTGTATCTGGGATTTGGTCACTGCAAACTCATTTGCTAAGTGCTGTCATTTCATAAAGATGATTTACATAAGGACAGCTTTCTTAGTTCTGTATTACTCCTTCAAGATCAACAACAACTGGAAACATATAAAATATATATTATCTGTGACTTCCTTTGTGAGTGCAAAACCCATATTGGATATAGAGGAAGAAGTGTTTCCCACCTCTCTCTATTGCTGAAGGTAGTGGATGGGGAAAAAATGATTAGACTCTTGCTTAAAAAGAAGCTTTTGATTTTGGGATTTTGTGACAGCCCTTTCCCATATAATGTGAACCATCTTCCCTGGTGGCTCAGAGGTTAAAGTGTCTGCCTCCAATGTGGTAGATCCGAGTTTGATCCCTGGGTTGGGAAGATAGCCTGGAGAAGGAAGTGGCAACCCACTCCATTATTTTTGCCTGGAGAATCCCATGGACTGAGGAGCCTGGTGGGCTGCAGTCCACAGGGTCACAAAGAGTTGGACATGACTGAGTGACCTTACTTATATAATCAGGCTGCCGATACATTTGTTGCTACATAAAGGAAAAATGTATTTTTTTCATATAAGCCAATGTATAAGTTAGTAATAGATAAATATGATTCAAAACATTAAATGGAGGGACTTCCTTGGTGGTCTAGTGGGTAAGACTCAGATCTCCCAATGNCCTTACTTATATAATCAGGCTGCCGATACATTTGTTGCTACATAAAGGAAAAATGTATTTTTTTCATATAAGCCAATGTATAAGTTAGTAATAGATAAATATGATTCAAAACATTAAATGGAGGGACTTCCTTGGTGGTCTAGTGGGTAAGACTCAGATCTCCCAATGCAAGGGGCCTGGGTTTGATCCCTGGTCAGAGAACTAGATCCCACATGGACAGTGAAGACCCCAGAACAGCTAAAATAAATACATAAACTAAAAAAAACAAACAAACAACAACAACAAAAAACTTTTATTAAATGGAAATCTCAGAAAACTGGATTGTGTTATAAAGCAGAGTCAATGAGAAAGCCCAGTATCTGTGGAAATTGCTCAGTCGTGTCCAACTCTGGGACCCCATGCACTGCAGCCTACCAGGCTCCTCTGTCCATGGGATTTTCCAGGCAAGAATAATGGAGTGGGTTGCCATTTCCTTCTCCAGGAGATCTTCCCATCCCAAGGATTGAACCCAGATCTCCTGCATTGTAGGCAGACACTCTACCGTCTGAGCCACCAGGAAGTCTCCACTATCTTTGAGGAAAGAGTAAATTTAATTGTTTTAATTACAAATGTTGATGAATTTAGAGTTCATAAGCTATCCTATGTTGAAGGTCAGGAACGGTGGCAGTAAGGAGATACCCCTCGTCCAAGGTAAGGAGCAGCGACTGTGCTTTGCTGGAGCAGCCATGAAGAGATACCTCACAATGTTTCTTCCAGTCTAGCGTTTCTCATGATGTACTCTGCATATAAGTTAAATAAGCAGGGTGACAATATACAGCCTTGATGTACTCCTTTTCCTATTTGGAACCAGTCCGTTGTCCCATGTCCAGTTCTAACTGTTGCTTCCTGACCTGCATACAGATTTCTCAAGAGGCAGGTTAGGTGGTCTGGTATTCCCATCTCTTTCAGAATTTTCCACAGTTTATTGTGATCCACACAGTCAAAGGCTTTGGCATAGTCAATAAAGCAGAAACAGATGTTTTTCTGGAACTCTCTGGCTTTTTCCATGATCCAGCCCAAGTAAGATGGTAGGTGTTGCAAGAGGGAATCAGAGGGCAGACACACTGAAACCATACTCACAGAAAACTAGTCAATCTAATCACACTAGGACCACACCTTTGTCTAAATCAGTGAAACCAAGCCATGCCTGCGGGGCAACCCAAGACAGGTGGGTCATGGTGGAGAGGTCTGACAGAATGTGGTCCACTGGAGAAGGGAATGGCAAGCCACTTCAGTATTCTTGCCTTGAGAACCCCATGAACAGTATGAAAAGGCAAAATGATAGGATACCAAAAGATTATACTTCAAGGCTACAATAATCGGAACAGTATGGCGCTGGTACAAAAACAGACACACAGTTCAGTGGAACAAGACAGAAAACCCAGAAATACAACCACACTTACATAGGCAATTGATCTATGACAAAGGCAAGAATACATTGAACAAAAGATAATCTCTTCAAGAAGTGGTGGACAGCTACACGTAAAAGAATGCAAATGATGTAACTGACAAGGGATTAATTGCCAAAATATACAAACAGTTCATACAGCTCAATATATTTAAAGAAAAAAGAACACAACCAAAAAGTGGGTAGAAGATCTAAACAGATACTTCTCCAAAGGAGATATATATATATATGGTAAAAGACACATGAAAAGATGTTTAATATCGTTAATTATTAAGAAATGCAAACCAAAGCTATGATGCAGTAGAATGGCCTCACACCATCCAGAATGGCCATCATCAAAAAGTTTGCAAATAATAAATGCTGGAGAGGGTGTGGAGAAAAATGAACCCTCCAACATTGTTGGTGGAAATGTAAATTGGTGCAGCCACTACAGAGAACAGTGTGGAGGTTCCTTAAAAAACTAAAAATAAAGCCATCATATGATCCACCAATCCCAATGATCCAACACACACTCGCTGGTATGTATCTGGAGAAAACTATAATTTGAAAAAATACATTCAGGGAATTCCCTGATGGTCTAGTGGTTAGGACTCTGTGCTTTCACTGTTGTAGGCCTGGGTTCAATTCCTGGTGGGGAACTAAGATCCCACAAACTGCGTGGCAAATAAATAAAGCCAAGTTAAAGATTTCAGGATTTACAGAAGACTTTTTTTAAAAGAAAAAAAAATTATACCTCAATGTTCACAACAGCACTATTTCCAACAGTCAAGATATGGAATGAATCTAAAAGTCCATCAACAGATGAATGGATAAAGAAGATGTGATACATACACACTATTACTCAGCCATAAGAAAGAGTTAAATAATGCCATTTGCAGCGAAATGAATAGACCTAGACATTATCATACTAAGTGAAGTAAGTCAAACAGAGAAAGACAAATGATATCGTTTCTGTGTAGAATCTTAAAAAAAAAAGATACAAATGAACTTATATACAAAACAGAAACAGACTTATAGACATAGAAAACAAATTTATAGTTACCAAAGTAGAAAACAGGAGGAATAAATGAAGAGTTTGCAACTAACACAGATACACTGCTGCTGCTGCTGCTGCGTCGCTTCAGTCGTGTCCGACTCTGTGCGACCCCACAGACAGCAGCCCACCAGGCTCCCTCATCCCTGGGATTCTCCAGGCAAGAACACTGGAGTGGGTAACACAGACACACTACTATAAGCAAAACAGAAAATCAACAGGGACCTACTGTATAGCACAGAGAACTATACTCAATATTTCAAATACTTATATAAGGGGAAAGAATCTGAAAAAGAATATATATATATATATATATATATATATGTAACTGAATCAGTCTGCTGTACACATGAAACTAACACAATATTGTAAATCAACTATATTTCAATTTGAAAAACTAAAATGAAATACTTGTTAAAAAATTCTGTGGGGTATATATCCAGAAGTAGCATTGTAGGATCACAGAGCTCTATTTTTAACCTTCTGAAGAATCACTATGTTGTTTTTCTAAGAGATTACATCATTTTTTTTAATAGCAGTCATCCTGTGGGTAAGAGGTGGCCAAAGATTTCAGCTTCCACAGTCATTCTATCCAACTTCTCGGGAGGAAGGAAAGAGGCGAAAAAGAACAAAGTCCCAAAAAAATGGTTAACATTATGACTTATACTATGGTAGATACATATGTTTTATTTGAGATATGGATCATAATAATTGTGAAAATCCATGGCAGTTTTTCAACACAAGGCCATAAAATAACTAAATGCTAAAAACCCATCAACTTAAACACAGAGGAAGCAACTATTAAGAGAAAATAAGTAACACACTGGGATTTCCACAACCAAGAACTAACTTTCTCATCATCTGCTGATAGTATACACTGCTAAACAGAATTTGACATCTAATAACTCAGGTAGTTCTTTAATTTCAGAAAGCTTAATATGCTAACATACTACACAAAAGAGCATTCACAGTCTATCCAATCCTGGAGAGGCTGGTTCTGAAGAACACAGAAATCAGTTTTTTTCATCCTAAACAAAGTATAGTATACAGCTGTTGTTGTTAAGTCACTAAGTTGTGTCTGACCCTTTGTGATCTTATAGACTGCAGCCTGCCAGTCTCCTCTGTCCATGGGATTTCCCAAGCACGAATACTGGGGCAGGTTACCATTTTCTCCTCCAGAGGATCTTCTTCACTAAGGGATTTAACCTGCATCTCCTACACTGGCAGGTAGATTCCTTACCACTGAGTTACTTGGGAAGCCCTTATGGTACACAGTAGCATCATCTAAAGAAAGGTGACTTCTGGGTCAGTGAAAGTGAACCCAAGATCACAGGGTACAGACTACATCTGCTGAAAAGTCTACTCCACATTCACTCACTTGCTTCTCTCTGAATGATTCTGTGAAACTGTTCAGTCCTGCCTGCAAACAGATATGGCTCTAAAGCTTTTGAGAAGTAAGAAAACCAGTTTATAGTCTTCGTAGAGATTTAGTTTATCACATTCTCTTATACTCACAATCTTCTGTGTTCTTCAGTGACAACTCATTAGCAAGTTATAAGAGAGTATAAGCAATTTAGTTCAGTTCAGTCGCTCAGTCATGTCCGACTCTTTGTGACCTCATGAATCGCAGCACGCCAGGCCTCCCTGTCCATCACCAACTCCCAGAGTTCACTCACACTCACATCCATCAAGTCAGTGATGCCATCCAGCCATCTCATCCTCGGTCGTCCCCTTCTCCTCCTGCCCACAATCCCTCCCAGCATCAGAGTCTTTTCCAATGAGTCAACTTTTCACATGAGGTGGCCAAAATACTGGAGTTTCAGCTTTAGCATCATTCCTTCCAAAGAAATCCCAGGGCTGATCTCCTTCAGAATAGACAGGTTGGAAATCCTTGCAGTCCAAGGGACTCTCAAGAGTCTTCTCCAACACCACAGTTCAAAAGCAAACCAAATCATATTTTTAGTTAAACATTTTCTGCAAAGAATACTTGATTACTTCCATGATTTTACTTCGTATACTGTGAAAGTAGACAAGTGCTAAGTGCCCAGTTCTGTAAGTTCTGTCACTTCGTTAGAAGCAGTGTCTACTATTTTTAGTGTATATAAAGCAGAGACTGTCCACAGAAAGAAGCATAAAGTTGCATGCTACCGGATGTCCTATCCTGTTTCCACATCCCTAAAAAGGTCCAGAATAAGTATCTTTCATGAATTAGATTTCAGAGTGAGCTGTCATTTTATAGCTCATTGAAATTTTCATTGCATATTAAAAACTAGTCATGATTAAGATTTATCAAGTGCTTACTACATACCACTCACTACACTAAACAATTTCTTTGTGGTATCTCATTGAAATCTCTCCGTCTCTCCACAAGGGGTACTGTTATTTCTCACTTACAGATAGGGAAGCTGAATGAGGATTTAAGTGACTTGCTCCAGCTTAATCAGCTGGTAGGTGACTAAGATAGGAATCCAGGTCCAACTCCCAAACTGCCTGAGTTTAACCATCATGTTAAACTTCCTCCTCACATATAATTAAAGACATGACCACATATATGTAATTACATGCGTTTGCTTGACTCCTTCACATCTGCAGGTTCCAGAGGGCAAAGGGATCATGTCTGTGGGATTCCCAGAGCCCAGCTCATAAGTCTGGCATTCAGTAGATTGCCAATAAACTTTGCTGAATGAATAAAAGCATATATTTATATAAAAATCACACATATGGATTGGAATATACCTATATTATAAATATGTTCACAAATCCACATGAAAATCCTCCCCAGAATAACCTGGTGTAAAAGATAATCAGACTGTTCTATTTCTTCTCTTCTCAATAACATGGTTTAATTTCCAGATCCTTAGGGAAAGAACAAATGAATCACACTACAGCATAGGGAAAGACACGAAAGGTGAAGCTATAGAAAGGGAAAATGACACCAAATTATCTCACAATTCATTAACAGGCTAAATGTTCAGTGCAAAAACTGACTTGCCAAATCAATAATTTTTAAGAACAATTTAGTGGAAGGAAATAAGAGATTAAGAAGGTAAAAAGGGCAGGAAACTGATTTAAAATCTCAAGATATAAAAAAACCATAGGCATATAAAAAACCATTCTGCCTCTCACTTGTTTTTGGAAGAAGCCAAGTATGACTCAAGTATGAAACAAGTATGACTCAGCAATTCATATCTCTTTAAATTATCTTTCAGAGTTACCACACTTCCTGAAATTCCTGACTTAATGTGTGCAGTCTGTGGTAAAATACTACAAGGAAGTAAGCAGCCTTTCAAGTTCTGCATCCCAAATAACATCTGGACACTAGCCAAGATATGAGCTTCAAGATCAGAAGACCTGGGATTTCATCTTGACTCTGCAAACCAGATTCAAAATCTGGGGCAAAGTCAGAACCTCTCTCCACTCTATGAATTATCATAAGAAATGATACTAAGACCACCTGCCTCCTTTTGCACAGTCAGGAATATTCTGCGGGTATGAGAAATACAGAAGAGTCTCTGAGAAAGACGGAGGGAGACAGCACTCTGAGCTCTTTGAGGAGAAAAAAAAAAACAAATATAAATGTAAAGAATAATAACTTTGACTTGGTGCCTCACACAAGCACTAGGTGGCCTTGGGAACAAGCCATGCTGTGGACAAGGGTCTGAGGAACATCTGTTCTTCTGTAACCCAAACATGTAAGGCTCTAGAAAGCCAATGTAGGGAAGGGCTTGGGGGACTGGCTCCAGATTGACAGGGAACACACGTTTTCTTCCCAATGTGTAATGATTCCACCTCTGGTTTAGGAGTGCTGTGGTCAAAGTATTTATGACTATAGGCTACTGTATATGAGAAAATGTAAAGAAGAGAATTATTCTGTATACCAGAATATACACATACATTAACCTTTGCTGACTATCAAGCATGATGAGACAGAGGCCTTAGCTGAAAACGTTAAGCATACGTACTGGGTATGGGGAGTGCTGCGGTACTGGGGGAGTGCTGGGGGATTCACATAAAAAAATAATCTGTCCAGGGAGGCTAGAGTAGGAAGAAGATGGGAAGGGAGGGTCACAGAGGTGAAAGATGGGATGCCAAGCCTGATGGAGAGGATCTGGCTCTGGATAAAGCACCTAAGCCTCCGGCTGTCAATTCACACTTCAAACCACACCAGGAACAGAGAAGAAAAACCTTAGGCAACTGACCCGTAATGGAGGCCTCCTAACACCTAAAATCTGGTAAGTACCCCCCTGACCAGATATGCTGCTCAGACCTGGCCTGTCAGCTGTAGACCCAAATAAATAAGGGAACCAAGTGACAGAGACCCTGTCAGCTATTCACCCTCCCTTCCCTCTGTCCCTTCCAGTTAAACAGAGGTGCAGGGAAGGAATAAACAAATTTGAAGGGAAACCAAAAAAACCTGTGTTTTGGTTCTGATTTCCTAAGCATCAGTGAGGCAAAAGCTTCCTAGTACCATGGAAGGAGAGCTTCCCTGGTGGCTCAGCAGTAAAGAGTCCACCTGCAATGTAGGAGACGTGGGTTTGACCCCTGGGTTGGAAAGATCCCCTGGAGGAGGACATGGAAACCCACTTCAGTATTCTTGCCTGGAGACTCCTCTGGAAAGAGGAGCCTGGAAGGCTACAGTCCATGGGGCTGCAAAGAGTCAGACACAACTGAAGTGACTTAGCATGCACACACTACGGAAGGAAACATAATTAGGGATTCTGAAAATCAAACTCTCTGTAGACAAGGATAGTGTGATGTTTATATCTGCCCCTAGTACAGAGCAAGTGCTCAGTAAATGCTTATTAACAAATAAAATGGAAGAAAAGAACACAATTTGGTCTAACAAGTAAAAGGACATGCTGAAGAGGAAAGGATTTTGAAAAAGGATGTTCTGACTGAGAGGTGCTTGGAAAGTAATTAGCTCTCTTTTACTGTGTGGCAGATACAGGCTCACGTGCTTGAATCTCTTGTGAATCCTCAGAACAACCCAACGTCCTTAAATTTTCCTGTCACTCCCACTTTATAGACAAAGAAACAAAATCAAAAGATGTCACCCGTTTCTCCTAAGGCCACCATGCCATCAAGGGGCAGAACTAGAATGTGGAACAATGGAGTGTGAATCATTTTAAAACCTGTCCTCTTAAGCACATTCCAACAGCTTCTTCATCTTACGACTTCATCCTACTTCCCAAGCCAGCACCAGACCCCAGGGCTGTTGTCCAGACTGATTGTGTCCTGGGAATGACTTGCTACATCCCTAGCAACATTTACAGATGAAGCAGGAAGCCAGACAAGGGCAAGATGACTCACCCAAGGCCCCTGAACATTTTCAAGCTAAATCTCAGGTGAAATTCCAGGCTACTAACCTCTGTTTCATCACCAAGCTTGGTTCTGTCATTCAGCGCAGCCAGAAGAACTTGACAGAGGATGGCAAATAAGCACATTAGCAAACTCCCTGCCTGTAATGTTTCTGTTATAACCCCAACTGGCGATGCTGACCTTCTGTTACCTCTATCTTAGAGCAGATGTCTCTCCCCTCCCAGAAGTGCTCTACATTGTGAAACAGAGCTTATAAAGCCCTTTCACTGAGCATGCAACATGAAGGAAGACGACTCACCAGTCACTCTCCTGAGCCCCTAGTTGGTCAGCTAACGGAAATTCTTTACACAGTTCAGTCATGCCCATAAGGATGGGAAAAATACACTGCAGCAAAATCAGAAGAAAGAAACGCACCCCTCTCACTGCTTTTACTGTGAGTATGAAAAGGCAAGACGCTTTGGGACTGCAGGGCAGAGGGCAGCTATGGCTTTGGGGCTTTACTTCAAGAAACTGAAGCTGTTGTTGTTTAGTTGCTAAGTCATGTCTGACTCTTTGTGACCCCATGGACTGTAGCCTGCCAGGCTCCTCTGTCCATGGGATTTCCCAGACAAGAACACTGGGGTGGGTTGTCATTCCCTTCTCCAAGGGATATGAAAGCAGCAGGGTAAAGATGAAAATCCTTTCTCTGCTGACCATGAATTCCTCATGAGGCCACACCCTGGCCTTCCTGTGTTTGGATGCCAAGGACCTGGCACACAGCTGCTGCCACCCTTCCTAAGGCCACCTCCTCAGAAAAGCCTTCTCGGCCCCAGCCAGCAGAGAACAGAGCTTAACGAAGCCCCATAACAACCACATAAGCATCAACTCTTTTTCTGAAGATTTATGTATTTACTTTTGACTGTGCTGGGTCTTTGTTGCTGTGAGGGTTTTTCTTTAGTTGCACCAAGTGGGTGGCGGGGGGCAGGGGGCTACTCTCTAGTTGCGATACATGGACTTCTCATTGCAGTGGCTTCTCTGGTTGTAGAGCACAGGCTCTAGGGCACCTGGGCTTCAGCACTGCTCCAGAGCATAGGGAAGTGATGGTGGCGCATAGGGTTAGTAGCTCTGCAGTATGTGGGATCGTCCTTGACCTGAGATCAAACGGGGGTCTCATACATTGCAAGACAGATTTTTAACCACTGGACCACCAGGAAGTCCCAGCAGCAACTCTGACCACAGCACATCTTGATTTACCTGATCGCCACATCTCCCTAGACTAGACGTTCCCTAACAGCCAGGCTATCTCGTGCATCTTCGCATCCCTGAGAGCCAACACAGCTCCACTGCACAGTAAGTTCTCAGGAAATGCGGGCTGAACCCATGGCTGTAGGGCTCTGCCATCAGCCTCGTCTCATTTATGCAGCTATCGATGACAAAAGAAAAACAAAAAATCTGAACTGGTTGATTCTAGTAAGTTGGAAGGGAAAACCACTACCATAAATGACAGGGCTGATAGTCACAATGAAGTCTGTAAGCTGTCTCTCAAGGCTGAAACCAATTAAAAAAAAAAAAAAAGGAATCTGATGGAAAGATGAGATAGGCTCTTCATTACATTTCAAAATAGGGCCACTAAGATAAGATTCAAAACAGTTTAAAAACTACCTATAAATAAATGCATAAAACACAGCTGTATAATAACAATATTTAAGAGACTCAGCCTAAAGTCAATAGACTTGGGGGGGCGGGGGCAAAGTGTGTGTGCTTAATCACTCAGTCATGTCCGACTTTTGTGACCCTATGGACTACAGCCCACTAGGCTCCTCTGTCCCATGAATTCTCAGGCAAGAATACTAGAGTGGGTTGCCATGACCTCCTCCAGGGGATCTTCCCACCCTTGGGATTAACCAAGGTCTCCCCCATTGCCGGCAGATTCTTTACCACCTGAGCTACCAGGAAAGCCCAAGAATACTGGAGTGGGTAGCCTATCCCTTCTCCATGGGGTTTTCCCAACCCAGGAATTGCACTGGGGTCTCCCACATTGCAGGTGGATTCTTTACTGTCTGAGCTACCAGGGAAGCCAGGAGAAAAAGAGGAAGTACTCTTTGGCTACTGCAAGGTATGAGAGGCCCACGGTGAGATGCTGCTCTTCCTGTCCTGCTGCAACTGCACATGACAGTAAGAGGCCACACGGCAGAAGGGGGATATAACCAGCAATGTTGAAAACTGAAGCTGCCATATACCATATGCTTCTGCTACTGCTAAGTCGCTTCGGTCGTGTCCGACTCTGTGCGACTCCATAGATGGAAGCCCACCAGGCTCCCCCGTCCCTGGGATTCTCCAGGCAAGAACACTGGAGTGGGTTGCCATTTCCTTCTCCAATGCATGAAAGTGAAAAGTGAAAGTGAAGTCGCTCAGTCGTGTCCGACTCTTTGCGAGCCCATGGACTGCAGGCTACCAGGCTCCTCCATCCATGGGATTTTCCAGGCAAGAGTACTGGAGTGGGTTGCCATTTTGCCAAATGTTGGTCTAAGTAACTACCAACACTCTCTCAATCACAGCAGCTCTGTGAAGTGCAAATCTATGTCCCCACTGATGAAAGAAGCAAACCTGAGTCCCAGAGTAGTTAAGTGACTTGCCCAGGGTCACACATTAACCACAATGACAGCAACAAAATTCAAAAACCCTTGATTGGATTCCACTGGCACAACCTTTAATGGCTACCACAGTCTGAGACCCGATGCCAGAGAAGGAGGGAAAAGGACCGCTGCACTGTTATTTGCATCTATCAGGGAACATATAGATAGAATGCTGTGTACATTTCTGGATGCTCATTTAGAAAGAGGGACTTTTTTCCCACTCATACAGAGGACTGTAACCCCAGTTGCCCTGGATTAGAATCCAAGTTATTCCAGGTGCAATTGAAAGAATGGGAATGTTCATCTAGAAAGAGAAAGATGAGGGGGCACAGGCTGTGACTGTTTTGGGGGGTCTGAAAAGCTTGCATGCACAAGACAAAAGCCATGTTCTATGTTCTCACCAACTGTACAATGACGACCAGTGAGCTAAAGCTCTGGGGGTGAAAATATTCGGTGGGCCATGGAAGAACATCAAACAGTGGGCACATCTGATGACACAACCAGTGCCCTAGGTATCAGAGAGTTCTCGGGCCCATGACATTTGAAGCTCAAGGGTGCAGGACCACAGGTGTCACCGGGATCAAAACAGGGGTCTCACAATGGTAGAGGCTAGAGTTTTTCATTTCCCACCAAGATCCACTGGTCCTCCAAACTAAGAGAGGGGGCCACGATACATCTGGGTGTCCTGCTCTGTCTGCTCAGGAAGAGTCAAGAGCTATAACATGAGACTCTGGAGGTAATATTATGAACAAACAGCATTTTTGCCACCTTCCAAATAGCAACTGGAATTAGCATTCACTCTTTTCAAGCAAGAAGCATGTGTCTGGATACTGTGTTTGAAAATACGTTTACAGGATCTAAATATCTGAGCCATATATACTCAAGCTTATTTCCTCTATTTCTCAACAGTTTTTTGTGGTTGTTGAATGACCAACCTCACTCCACAACCACAAAGAAAAGTGGCTATAGATCAACATCAGCTGTTCCTCTGGAACAACTTCCATCTTCCACTAGGGAGAAGCAGCTGAAATTCTTTTCATAAACATGGCCTCAAGGGACTGATGTTTTTTGACCACTCTGCTTTCTCTTTGGGACTTTTTAAGTATAATTTACAACCATAGCAATTTATTATCAAGTTTAAACTTCCTTAATATTTTCAGGTCTTTTTCATTCTAAACACCAGGTTACTTTTCCATCAAACTGATTTATTCTAAACTGTCCTCATTGAAAATATGTGAATAAAGGATCTTATGTGAGATAAAAATCCTTAATCAACTTCTCCGTGCACTACTATCTAGAAGTGGTGTTCTAGAAGGTGAGCTGCATTGACTAGGCTGCCACGGGGGCAGTTGATGGGTGAGACAGTCTCAACTCAGGAAGATGTGATATTTATTGTCTCTGGCCAGGCTGAGACAAGGCCAGTCTCATGCCACAGATAGAGGAGGTCTGGGAAACAGGCTAAGCAGGAGTCTAACATTTCTGATGCACAAAATTCATTGATTCATATAGTGGTATGTGGCCAGAGGGGCATTATTGGGACGAGGAACAAATAAATGCAGAATTTAGAGGATGGGCAAATACAAGTCCAAGTCCCAAGTCCAATCACCGAATGGCAAAAACAGGACTGACCATGAGGCACCTGCCAATATGTGGTCCATTTTGACCTCGGGTCAGAGGTTGACAAGTGTCCTGTGTGACAGGCAAGGGTCAGAGGTGTATTCTTCAAAACAAGCAGAGTGCAAACTCCAAACCACAGCCAGCACAACAAGGAGGGCTTGTGTTTTCTCTGGTCAGTTCCACACCACAACACCGCAGCCTTGCAAAATAGAACACATTTCCCAAAATGTCTAGAGCTATATGATCTAACTGAATAGTCAAACTCCACATTGACAAAAACAGAACAATCTTTGGCTAATAGCATGTGACAAGCATCAGGGATTCATTTAGAGGAGGAATACTTTTGGGGAAACTTTTTTCCCAGTGGACTCTAATGAGCCACAAAGCGAGATTTTCATTGTAAGGATGACTATGTGATATGTTAACAAAAGGTAAGGATAGGAAGAATATTAGGCATGCATTATTTATAAACATCATTTTATCCTTCTCTGCTCCCAAAGGCCAACATTTCTTGTTAATTCTGCTGAATAGAAGCATGTATTTGTGTGTGCACAGTTGTTCAGTCGTGTTCAACTCTTTTGCAACCCCATGGACTGTAGCCCATCAGGCTCCTCTGTCAATGGGACTTTCCAGGCAAGAATACTGGAGTGGGTTGCCATTTCCTCCTCTAGGGGATATGCCCAACCCAGAGATAGAACTCATGTCTCTTGCACTGGCAGCTGGATTCTTTACCACTGAGCCACCTAGGAAGCCCAAAAAGAAGGATATAATCTTCCAATTACGTAGCAAAAAATAATTAAGGAAAATAAAAAAGTAAATCACTAGCACAATAGTACTTTTGGGGTCTAAAGTTATATTTTCACACGCAACATTATCAGATCTAACTTGCCAACAATTTCATGAGATAGGTATATAATTATTCCCAATCTGTTATAAGGAAACCTAAGGTATGTCCTAAGCTTAGAGAGATTCCTTTAATATCAAGTGGTAGAGCTAAAATCCACATTACTTTGACTAATTCTAAGGCTATATTTCTTTCCCTTAGGACAAAAAAAAAAGCTGCCCAAATGAAACTGCATACACTAAGTGAGAGTGGCAAAGATATTACAGATGACTCCATCCTTTTACATCACCAGTAAACCAGGGTACCATGGTACCCTGGGTATGGTACTAGGGTAGTGAAGTAAGGATGTACGTGTGGGAAATTAGGATGCTAGATAAGTTCTATATAGTCTTTGACTGAAAGTGCCACACACTTTATGTCGATGGAGTTGCACAGAGTTGGACACGACTGAAGCGACTTAGCAGCAGTAGCAGCAGCAGGTAAAGTAACACATACACACACACGTACAAATTACTTCTTAATTGGGTTAAAAAGTAGCATCAGCAGCTACACTCTGGATTGCACCTGTGTAGAAAGACAGGATGTCAACCTAAGCAGTTTCAAAAATTACACACATGTATGCATGCACACTCCCCAGAATCTTCTACCAGGCAAGACCAAACTGACTCTCACTCCATATGGCCAAATACCTCTGCCTCTCCTAGGATTTTGTGTACGAAGCATACAAGGTGTTACTAGCCAATAAAATAAACACTAATGATTAACTTTTGCTCCCTGGAAGTCACTGAACAAGAAAAAGGTACTCCCTGAATAGCCTCTGCCTACAGAGCACTGACTGTTCCCAAGTTCTTCAAAGAAGCTTGAAAAGTATTTGCCATTATGAGTTAGTCTTGGAGCTAAAATATACACATGACATTGAAGAGGTCCGTTCCTCGGTTGAAATGTTTACTTTGGTTCAAAACTTACCCTGAAAATATTATGTTTTTAACTAGCTTTTGCTTTTGAAACACCTCCAGTATGAACAGTGATCAAACTCTCTTTGATTCTAGGTATCTGGAACTGGCTTTATTACAGGACCAGGTTCTTTGTGAGGTGCTGGAGACACATAGCCTTAGGGAAGAAAGGCATATAAATTAAGACCTTGAAGAGAAACGGGAGTTTAAACCAGCTCAGGTGAGAACTATCAAGAGCTGTGAGGAACTGCTGAGCTCAAATCCCAGACTGAAGGCCAGAGAGGTGAGCTTGTTTTCTCAGAGGTCAGCTGATTCCAGCTGCAGCAAGTATAATACTGAGAAGCTGAACAGAACTTTGCAGAGACTCATGGGCCCCAAGGAAACAACTGGAGCTTAGGGCTTCCATGGTGGCTCAGCTGGTAAAGAATCTGCCTGCAATGCAGGAGACCTGGGTTTGATCCCTGGATTGGGAAGATCCCCTGGAGAAGCGAAAGGCTACCCACTCCAGTATTCTGGCTTGGAGAATTCCATGGACTATACAGTCCATGGGGTCACAAAGAATCGGACACAACTAAGCAACTTTCACAGGGCCCTCCAAGGAAGAAGAGTTGTGGAAACCCCCTAGCCTGCTGGCTGGCACCCTGAAGAGCTATACACATCTAGCCCTCACAGGGACTGAATCTGAGCTTCAAATCATCTCAATTACTGGCCAGAATAGCTAAGATGATATGTAAGTTTCCAGAAGCAAAGATAAGCCTGTGCCAGAGAAAGATTCCACTCTCCAGATCTCAAACAGTCTCTACAGTTTATCTCACACAATGTCTGGTACTCAATCAAAAATACTGAAGCATATGAGAAAATAAGATGTAACCAAAACCCAAGAATGACACACAACAGAAGCTGGTCAACAGGGTGGCATGCTATGAGAATTATCAGATACAGACTTCAATATATGATGACTAAATATAAACTCATATATAAAGAATAGATAAACAACAATATGGCACAGGGAACTGTATTCACTATCTTGTGATAACCATAATGGAAAAGAATATGAAAAAGAATGCATGTATATGAATATATATAAAGTATGCATATATACATATATATGAAAAGAATGTATGTGTGTATATATATACATAAACTGAATCACTAGGCTGTACAGCAGAAATTAATATTTGTAAATCAATTCTACTTCAATAAAATAAGAAAATATATATATATATGTAATGACTAAAAAACCACAGTGAGATAGCACTTACACACACTAGAACAACTTAAATTAAAAATACTGAAAAATATCAAGTGTTGATAGAGTAGTTTTTCTTCTTTCTCTTTGGTTAAAAGAAATACAGTAAATACAATAAGCTGTCAGTATATGTTAAATCGTAACGGCAGATACACAGGTCTCTGTTATGCTATTCTGTGAACTTTTATAACGTTTCAAAATGAAATGTTGAAAGGAAGAAAAAGCTGTGGTCATTGAGCGATCAGCAACGGCTAAATTATTTTAGCCTTCAGAAGTCATGTTCAAGAGTCTGTACTTCATTTATTCTTGAAACAGAGGAGTGAGAACGTTAAACATATTCTCTATAAAGATCATTCCAGCTGCAACAGAGCAGAAAGAATGAAGCCAGGGAGCCCAACTGGGAGGCTGATGTGGTAACACAGATGAGAGACACAGCGGCGCTGGTTGTAAAGATTTGAATGATAGAGTCTGAGTTTGCAAGGGAATTGGGGTTCAGTCCTCCAAACTGATGAATTTAATCCCAGTCAAATCAGGAAGCAAATGAGGCCTTTGTGACAGAAACCTACAAGGCTAATGATTTATAGAGCAAAGACAACATCCAAGATCAGAGCCTGGGACTGTGAAAACAAGAATATGTGGATTTTTCTGTAAATCCTTAGAAGCAACACAAGCAATTATAAAACTGAAAGCTAATAAGCACTCAGCTCGACAACAGATGGTCACAGAAATACATTCACAACTTGCCAGAATTTTGAAGTCTTGTGCACCCTTTCCAAACATGCAGATGCTTTCATCTAAGGGGAGAAAAAAATTCTATTTCTGCTTCTGACAGCAAACGCCAAGTCACATTGTGCCAGTAGAGAATGGCATCTCCCAATCTCAAACCCACCGAAAATTTCACAACCTTATTCTCATGTTGGAGAGATGGGTTGCCTTTGACCAGTAATTCCACAGCTCTGCCAAGGAAAACAAAGAGGAAATGACCATTTCTAAAGAACTCAGCTTTCTCATCTGCCCCCAAGAAAGGAGATTCTGTCTATAGATTATTCATGAGCAACTCATGTGTTATTCTGTGAAGAAAAATCAAGCATATCATACAAATTTATGCCTAAATTCTGAAAAAAAAAAATGGCCCGAGGCACAGAGTCTGACAATTTCTTCAACTACTCTGAGCTGTTTAACCTTCCACTGAGAAGAGATCAAAGAATTAATTGTCTTTATCATTACCTTTTGTAAGTTTTCAAGAGGTTAAGGTTTAAAATTAAGCATATTAAGTTCCTAGTCTAGCTAGTTTGGGTATAAATACATATTCCTGGATCTGACTTATGAATGTCTAGTTTGCTAGAGATAGGATTTCTAAATGGCATTTCCCCCCCCAATCTGTTCACACAAGAAATACTCAGACATGTTCTTTTTAAAGGAAGTACTTCCCACCCGCACACCTAATTCTTTTAGTGTCTAAATTATTATATATGCTGAGAGAGCTTGGCTTTAGAGGCAGAGTAGCCCACTAGCTGCAGTCAATAGTCCTCCCATGCCAGAGAAGGTAAAATTTAACTTAGTTTTGCTACATTCCCAAGGTTTATGAACTGACATACTGTGGAGTTCAGGAAATAATCACCAAATGACTCAACTTCCTGATTCAGCATTCACCCAGAAAACATCCTTCTCATTTTCTTCAAACAATGTTCTTCAATCAAAATTTCAGCCAATGAAAACTCAGGCAATTAGCAGCATGATAAATACCACCTACCAGATCTCACTAGTTATTAACAAACATTAATGAATTTTGCTGGTTATTTATATATCTCATCACTTCGATCACATTTATGAGGCTGAATATAATTTCTAAAGTTATAGGCAGATTTCTTCAAATCATTATCATCAAAACGATCCAGCAGCATATAAAAAGTCCACAGACATTTCTACACAATGCCTTAAGGTTGAGGGAAAAAAAAAAAAAAGATGTGCTTATATTCCTTGAGGAAATTCCAAGATTAATTTCAATAGTACATAAATAGCCAAAACACACGAAATTCCTACCATAATCTGCCCAAAGGATGGGTGTAACCTTTTCATAATACGTATTCTGAGACTGATACTCACTGGGTTAATCGTTTCTTCAAGAGAATGGTGAACAGTCCACCAGTCTGAAGTCCACTCCCAGGCGTTCCCTACTATATTGTATAAGCCATAACCATTGGGAGGAAAGGCGTCAACCTAAAAATTAAAAAAAGGGGGAAATGCTGTCAATCTACTCACCTTGTCTAGAAAGCCTCTTTAGCACAAAAATGCACAAAGACCTCATACTTCAAAGTATGAATATGAATTTTCATTCCAACAGTGAAAATACAATCTGGCCAATATAAAAACAGAGGAAGATATTTTTCAGCTTTGAGTTCTCAAAGGGAGTTCAGAAACCTAAGAAGAATTTATGTTACATGATAAGAAAGTCAATGAAATAACTCTTAATAGAGAGACTAGTATTGATCAAAAGTCAAATCTGTATCTCATTGAGAAGTGGCAGGTAAATTATCTGTAGATCTTCAGAAGCATAAGAGAAATGGCATTATATCCAGTATCAGTCTTGTCATCACAGCTGAGCTCTGCTGGCCACAACATCTTTAGGCATGGAAAGACCTCAAGCCAATTCTGTCCTCTCCACCAGCCCCCTCCAACTCACCAGCTTATCTTTAAGCCTGAGTCATTATTGTCAAAACACTGATGGGACTTTTTCTTATAGAGAAACTGCAAATTCATTATCAAGTGCTATCTATAAAACAAAGAAAGTTTGCAATCCCTGGGACCTGGAAGTATGAGGTAAGCTACACAGGCTCTTCAGCCAGCAATTACATCACATTTCAAAGGTAGATCAGACAGTCTGCCACATAGTTATGTCACAGACATGGTACCAAAGTGCAAAGTTTGTGTACAAAGGAAGGTGGGGAGGAGGACCAGAGAAAAACCTTTGACTGAATAGTAAATGCATACAGAAAAGTTTTGCTACTTTAGGGACTCAAAACTTTTTGCTAACATATTTTACGAGAAATGCTCATACATGAAGGAAACTTTTATTTTTTAAGTGAAAGAATATTAAGTTATTGTTGAGATTCTTTTTAAAAAATCTTTCTGTAAGTTCATGTTTTTTCTCAATTAATGAAGTAGAACTAAAAGGAACAAAATTAATTTCCTACTTGGCTTCAGAAGGTTTTAGATTTACACATAAATATGGAACCATCTGATATGTGGGCAATCCGGGCACTTCAATAAAGTTATGACGCTACTCCGAAAAAAAAGTTAATCCAGATGATGGGGAAAGCTGAAAATTTTTACCATTCTGCTTCCAAACTCAGCATTCATTATGGAAACAGCAGTACCTATTCACTGCTTCATTCAGTAATTCCATGCATGACGACTGAAGGCAGAAAGGGTTTGATGACATAGACGTGAAAGAGTTTTAATGAGGGAGAAAAAATGATGATGCCGAAAATTAAAAACACCCAATCTAGAAAAGCAGGGTGGGATTAGTGTAGGGTAAGAGAATGAAAGAAAATATGCAGAAACTCCCTAGAGGGAGAGATTTCGAACTGAAGATGAACCTCCTCCACAAAGGTAGAAGCTTCTTATAGGAATCAAAGTCAGAGGTCAAAGGTCAGACAGACAGTGAAGGAGAAGGGGTCAGAGGCATAAACTGTTCTTTCAAGAATTTGGAGATAATGAGGAAGAATAAGACAGAAAAATAGTTGGAAGGAAAAGAAGAAAATAATCTGTTTCAGCGAAAAGATGGGAAGGAGCGAGGGACATGAGAGCAACAGAAAGATGGAATGAATGAAGTGGAGGGAGGAACCATTTCTCAGGCTTAGAGAGCAGACTAACGGAGGTCAGCCAGCCTAAGGTCTTCTTTACATGACAACACGCAACAAATGCTGGGCAAGCAAGTTAGCCTATGTGGTGCTGTTAAACCCTAAGATGAGGAAACATTAATAACAGCATCTACTGAAAGGTTTGAGGGGTCTTCTTCTGTAAATAACTGGATGTTTAAGTGAGGTAAAATCTGGAGGTCACCACTCCCAAAATTACCACATGAGAATATAAAAATTTTAACTGCTCTTTGTTCAGTTAATCACACCAACCAAAACTTCCTTCCAGAAAGCTCAGAAGAAATACTTCCGACATGTTTATTTTCAGGTGAATGAGCAGATAAGCATGAAAACTAAAACATACTAATAACCTACAACAGTGGCCCAATCAAACAGAAAACCAATTCTTTAGGTTCACTGCGGTCAGAACAGTGCACTCAATTTAAAACCAGAGTGAAACTAATAAAATAGCAGGCGAGGGAGCTACTTCACTGTAGTCCATCCCATCATTGGAAGTTCGATTCCTGCTCTCAAGGGACCAAGGCCTGTGGACACAACAAGGAAGCTAAGGAGGACCTGAGATAAACAGTCCCACTTTAAAGGTACAAATCTTCTGTCAAGTCTCATTCCAAACAAAGGTGGAAGTGACCTCTCTACAATGTGCTGGTGTTTTTCCTCCTCAGGTCGTATTTCTCATGTCGGCTCCTGGCAAATGTTCTAATTTTGTCTTAGGAACTTCCATGGCAACTTCTTCAGGTAAGCTCTGTTGAATATCCTCCAAGGCAGACATCTTCTGAACATCCCCAGTTAAATGTTCCAACTCTGCTGCTACTGCTGCTGCTAAGTCACTTCAGTCGTGTCCGACTCTGTCCAACCCCATAGACGGAAGCCCACCAGGCTCCCCCGTCCCTGGGATTCTCCAGGCAAGAACACTGGAGTGGGTTGCCATTTCCTTCTCCAAGGCATGAAAGTGAAAAGTGAAAGTGAAGTCGCTTAGTTGTGTCTGAATCTTAGTGACCCCATGGACTGCAGCCTACCAGGCTCCTCCGTCCATGGGATTTTCCAGGCAAGAGTACTGGAGTGGGGTGCCATTGCTTTCTCCACTCTAAATATCTATAAAGTGTCCTTATTTCATATGGAAATTGTTATTTTCTGAGAAGATGCACTGACTTGAGAATAATGACTTTTTTCTTGGAGGTTCATCTGTCTAAATAGTGATGTGAAATTCTGTAGCCATTAAGTGCTGTAAAATATTTACAACTGTCCAGTACCGATTCTCATGGTCTTTTGACTGACAGGTGCTTATGTAATTTGCCTGGTCTATTGGAAGCCTATGCTATATATGCTTCAAGGCTAAGTGTCCTTCTTCTACATCACATGTCACCTTTCCTGGAGCCTCCTAAGCATCTTCATCAGGCTCCTTATTGTGTTCATTCTGCAGCGCAGGTTCTGCCAACAGTGGCCCATGAGATAACAGCTGGCCTTCTTACCCATGTACAGTTTGAAAAAAGGGTTGAGATCTCTTAGACCCCAAGGTCTCTAATAACTCATTTTACTGAATAAAACTATGTGCCCTGAGAGCACAAGCTATCCAGAAGGAAACCTGAAAAGAACCAACTTCACTTTGCTGTATAGTAGCAAATAAATTTTGCCTCTGTTGAAAAATACATCCAATTCCCACTGGTTTGTGTTGGTTCTTTTATCATATACCTAACTCATACATATGAAATTTTAGAAGCACACACATGTGAGTTCCTATGAATATTTAAAGGCAACATATTCTCATGAAACTTTTTTTTTACATTACTTCTGCACCCCTGAAAAAACAACTGCAATGCTTTAAGTATATGGCTCAAAGTATGTTTGAAGTTCTGAAAAGTCAAGTGTCTTCTCATCCCTCATCTCTTCCAAAAATTGTCTTTTTCACTTGTTTACTATTTCAGTTGAAATTCTGGAATCACTTGGTCATGCTCCAAATAACATGTGTGTTACGTTTATAAACAAATTTTGGAAGAATTATTTTTGTGTGAACAAATATTAAAAACATAAATACTTTTTAAATGACAACTGTTTGAAAGATTGTTGAAAGAATATTATCTTCTGTAACAACAAATCCAGTAAAGTGCTGTTTCCCCACCACAAGACATCTTTGCTCAATGTGTCAAGAAAAAACAAAATGCTTTTATCATTGTTTCATTAGTTATGGTTCTGCTGACCAAAAAAAAAAAAAAGACAGAAAGGAATACTCATGGAGGGAAACATGCTACATGCATTCCAGAAAACAGTTTGGTTATGTATGTGAAACTCGCACCAAGAAAGTTTTCTAGTCTTTGACTCACTAATTTCACTGCTAGGAATCTACCTTTTAAAAAACCACCACACTATTAAGGATCTACTATATTGTACAGGGAACTCTACTCAATACTCAGAATTGATCTGTATGGGAAAAGAATCTAAAAACAGAGCAGATATATGCATATGTGTAGCTGATTCACTTCACTGGATAGCAGAAACTAACACAACACTGTAAATCAACTATACCTCAATAAAAACTATTTTTAAATCATCAGAGATACAATTTAATATTTATGCACAAGATGTTGTTATTCAGCAAAAAAACAGATGTAACTTTGCAAAAATAAGGGGCAAATAAATTAGGGTTAATTCAAATGACAAGCTATCCAGCTGCTAAAAGACATGTTTTTGTGAAGAACTGCTAATGCCAGACAAAATGCTCCTGATATTACACAGGGAAAGGAGAGTAGGATTTTAAATATAATAGTATGACTCCAAAGCAATATGTAAAAAATATATAGGCACACAAACACAAGAAACATTTACACTGGCACCTATGGAAGTTAAGAGCATGGGCTTTTGAAACAAACCGACCTGGTTCAAATCCCAGATGTGTGGCTTTCCAGCTGTGTAACCCTGGGCAAGTTAGTTAACTCTCTGCCTCAGAATGCTCACCTGAAAAAATGGGGATAACAGTACCTACCTTACAGAGTGGAACATTAACTGAGATAATTCATGCAAATACCTCAGTATCATGCCTGGCACACTGCAAGTATTAACTCCTAGCAATTATTAGTACCATTAACACCAGAAATGAGTGGGAGGAATTGCACCAAAATGCTAATAGGGGTTATCTATCTTGAGATAAGATTCCTCCAGGTTCTTTCAATTTCCTCCTTTGCAACTCTTTTTTTTTTTTTTTTTTTTTTCCAAAGTTTCTATAGTATTATAGAATCGGAAAGGAAAAGGTGTCACGAAAAAGAACGTCTTAGTATTTGCCTCGTGCGGTAGTGGATGAAGGCAGAAAGGGTACAAGACGTGGAGTGGAGAGTGAGCAACACTCTCCCTCATGTCTAGCGTTTTCTAGTGGTTTCTCCGTGCGCTGTGGCTGCAGCCCTCCGAACCTTGCTACTCACAGGCGCGGTCCCTCGGAAGCCGTCCTCCCCGGTGTTGGTCACAGGAAACTCGCCTTGCCAGATGTTGGCATAATGTTGGCCTTTCGGCTGCAGTTTGTTGCCCCAGGGGAAAAGTCTGTCAGAAGAGACACAGGCATCAGCCTGTCAAACATGCACAGGCTTCTGGACACAAGTCAAGAAGAGGAAGGCAGTGAAAGGGGCAGAGCACACTGCTCGCTTGTTCCAACTGAATTATTTTATTTTTTTAGTACATAAAGCTTTTAATCAGGAATTTTTTTTAACTTCCACACAACGAGATCATGTCAAGCTCACAACACCAGTCTCTCCCGAGGACTCAGGAGACCTGATATAAATCACCTCATTAAAAGAGGGGCTTATAGGAGGCTGGGAGACCAGCCATCATTCTGGACTTACACGGAAGCATAAAAAGGCACCATCCCACCGCACGTTTTAATAAAGTCTTCACTATTTTAAGGAGCCTTTTTAGAGGCTGAGGCCCAATCTTGAGTTTTCTGTCTCATGGCTCTGGAAGCAGAGAAATACTGATGTTTCAGGAGACGCCTAAAATAAGAAACCCCTAAAAGAAAAGGCAGCCTACCAGAGGGGCTCGAAGGAGAACCACGTGGCACGGGGATGGGGCTGCGTGGCCGGTGCCCACCCCACCAGCCATGCGCCCGCCTCCGCCTGGGTGTTTCCTAAGGAACTTCATCAACGTGAGGAAAGCCCAGTAGGAAAGAGCTGCCCGGGTGGTTGTGGTTTTAAATCAGCTGTCCAGAGTAAGTTCCTGTGGATTTAGAAAGAGGCTCCACATACTTTAAGCAAGGGGAGACCCTTCAAGTACCTATTTTGCAGGCCTCCTCGACAGCTGTACTCCCACTCGGCCTCCGTGGGCAAACGCTTTCCCGCCCACGTGCAGTAGGCGACGGCGTCATTCCAGGAGACGTGGAGAACCGGGTGGTCTGGCCTGGGGAAGAGAGAGCGCAGAGTGAGGAGGGCGGAACCGGAACTGGAAACAGGGGCCGGCCCCAGCCAACCGCCCATCTTCGCCTTCACCTCAATCCCTGACCAGGAGGTGGGCCTGGTTCCCAGGTCAACGCCCCCAACCCTGCCCCACTGCACTTGTGTCAGCCTCCAGCAGGGGTTTCTGACATCCCAGGCTCCCAAATAGATTATGATCCCTCCTGGCACAAGACTCGAAACATTACTCCAGTTTGCTGGCAGGCCTGAACCCCCAGAGAAGCTCACTTGGTGCAGCAGGGTGTGGAGATGCACCAGCCAGCTGCACCAACCAATGCTTTCTTTTTTGAGGAAAGAACGATTTTGCAGCTGCTGGACATGGTATGAGCAGAAGCTTCCAGCACTCAGCTCCTTCAGGAGAGTTGCAAAGAACCACCTCACAGTCACCAACGACCAACCACAGCAAGAGCATAAAGGTACAGCCATGTGGGTTCACCCATAGCTCGATCCTATGAGTCATTTATACCCCAGAGCCCCACTCCCACCCCCGAGGGACTGGCTGGGACTTCCTGGACCTGCCTTGCAGTCTTGGCTTCTCCCTCTGCCCAATCCTGCTTCCTCCCCGTCCCTCCCACAGGTGTGGATCCCTAATAAATAGTCTGCACACCAAGCTCTGTCTCAGCATCTGTTTCCGAAGAATCCAATCTGTGATACTTGGCTTTAAACTCTTGTCTTTCTGCTATAGATGAGTCTGCTCTATTTGCCTCACTACAGCATATTCCAAGTAAGCCTCTATTTTTTCTAACAGTATAGCGGGGCAGGGAAGATTAGGGGGAAGTTTGAGAATAAGGGGATAAACATATTTATTCAGCACCAATACTTTAATTCCTGCTCAGTCTTTCTCTAGTGGACTCTATATTCCTGGCCCATTTGTTAAACTTTTTTTTTTTTTTTTTTTTGCGGCCCTGGTCTTTGTTGCCATGCAAGAACTCTTTTGCTTTCTCTAGTTGTGGTGGTGCATGGGCTTCTCATTGTGGTAGTTTCTCTTGTTGTGAAGCATGGTCTCTAGCGTGCATGGGCTTCAGTAGTTGTGGCATGAGACCCTAGATGCCCTGTGGCATGTGGGATCCTAGTTCTGGGATCAGGGATCAAATCCACATTCCCTGCATTGGCAGGCAGATTCTTAACCACTGCACCACCAGGGAAGTCCCTCTTAAGCATCTTTGAATTCCCTATCGTAATTACACCATGACTGTCACTTATTCTTTCCAAAGCGTCTATTGAGTACCTTTACATGCCAGTCGGAGAAGGCAATGGCACCCCACTCCAGTACTCTTGCCTGGAAAATCCCATGGGCGGAGGAGCCTGCTAGGCTGCAGTCCATGGGGTCGCTAAGAGTCGGATACGACTGAGCGACTTCACTTTTACTTCTCACTTTCATGCATTGGAGAAGGAAATGGCAACCCACTCCAGTGTTCTTGCCTGGAGAATCCCAGGGACGGGGGAGCCTGGTGGGCTACTGTCTATGGGGTTGCACAGAGTCGGACACGACTGAAGTGACTTAGCACATGCCAGTCACTGTTTTCAGCATTGATGTTTTAGGACATGCACTTTTTTCTCAAAGGGACTCAGTGGATAAAACACATTTCATTCTGGGTCTTCCTTCTGTCCTCAGCTTTTTCTTCTACTATGATAGTTCAGAAAGAGCTATATATTGGGAGCTAAGAGGTCATCAACCTGAGGTATCTGAGAATCCTACAACTTTCTACCTCAAAGTCTATTTCTACCCCAGGGCCTACCAACTCAAGAGTTTAAAAGAATGATATTGATCAAGGAGCTGTATCCCTAGAGCTGAACTTCATGTACTCCCGGTTCCCTCACACTGAGAGCAGTAAGCAGGAAACAGAGACTCGAGAATCTCATCTGAAAAACTGGGTTAGGAGAACAGTTTTCTTGGGCTGTTGAGACGCTGAGTCCTGACCCAAACCTTTCTCTGCCTCCAGGGCTTAAAGTGCTACTCTATTTTTGCTTGAGATAATTATTTCTCTGCCACCCTGGAGACTTGCTGACCGACTTGCAGCTCTGTGGTTTTTCAGTCAGATGGTGGCTTCAAACTATGTCAGTCCACGACTGCACAGAACATGAGTCCTGGACCTAAGGCCTAGCTGTTACAGTGGCCAGTTGGCAAGACACCACCACTTCTCTGTGAGGCAGAGTCTCCATCCTCATAATAGCCTACTCATGAGGAAGAACAAACAATCTGTAAAGGTTACATATCATGAGATTTGTAATAGGTCTGTCAAATGGGGAAAGAATGGCAGGAGGGAACCCTCTAAAAGGCCAAATGAGGATGGCAAGAGGCCACTTATTATGAGCCTTCCAGAAACTTCCCTAGTGGTCCAGTGGTTAAGACTTCTCCTTCCAATACAGGAGGTGTGCGTTCAATCCCTGGTCAGGGAGCTAAGATCCACATGCCTGGGAGCCAAAAGACCACAACATAAAACAGAACCAATATTGTAACCAATTTAATAAAGACTTTAAAAATGGTCCACATTAAAAAAAAAAATCTTTAACAGAGTGTTCCATGACCTAGGCACAATGTTTGGGTCTGTACATTGATTCTTTCTAGCCATCCTATTTCCCTTCCAACCGATTAGAGTTCGTCATACTCTTTTATAGCCAATGGACATTGAGTTTCTCTTCAACATCATAGGAACTGATTTTGAAATGGAAATATCATCTAGGCTAAGACCCACCAGTCTCACCTGTGTAGGACAGTAGAGTCGGGCCCTTCTGGGTGTCTCCAGTTAGCACCTTTCACAGGTAACCACCACGGAGCAGCTGCAACCTCAGAGCAACACAGGATAAGCTGAGGTTAGCTCTAAAAAAACACTGACTCAGTCCATGCAGGAAAGAAAAAAAAAAAACCAATCTCACTTAAGGTCTTCAACATCCATAGAATTACCAAATCATTTTTCCAGAATATCAAAAATATTTATATGTAATTAAATCTAACAACAACAACAAAAAAAGCATTATCTTGTGAATTCCCTGGTGGTCCAGTAGTGAGGACTCGTTTCACTGCTGTGCTCCAGGTTCAATCCCCAGTTGGGGAACTAAGATCCAGCAAGCCACACGTGCACCCAAAACAAACAAAAAGGCACAGTGTTATATGGCAGGTTAGATGAGCAGGGCCTTTGGGGGAGAATGCACACATGTATATGTAAGGTTGAGTCCCTTCGCTGTTCACTTTAAAATACTGCAACACTGTTAATCGGCTATACCCCAATACAACATAAAAAGTTTTTTTAAAGGTATTATCTCACATCATAAAGCACCACAGTGATTAAATAAATATGTATATAAATGGTGTATCTCTCCAAGAATCTTAAAAAGACACTGCTAGCTAATCCTCTATAATCTCTAACAACTGGGACAGCTGGTACCACTCCGATGTAAAAGATGAGGAAACAGCATTAATCTTACAACTTGGTGCCAGGCTGAAGGTCAACCAAGGTGGTGGGAGACCAAGCTGAAGCACCGAATACAGAGCTGCAGTGTGTTCACAGAAGACCCTGGTTAATATCCAGCCCAACATGAGCTGTGTGGCTCTGGGCAAATTCACTGCTTGTCTGGCCCCAAAGTCTTCATCTGTGAAATGAGAGCAGCCTCCCAGTCCTCCACCTCAGACTCAGAGCAGGGGGAATCTAAAAGGACTGGGAAGTGCTCAGCCCACATCCTGTTCCCAGGACCTTAACTCCTACTTTACAGCTCTGTCAACCCATAAACCAATATCAAGTGGCCCTTGTTTTGTTCGTTTTCATTCATTTGTGCTTTCTCTGTTGTGTCTGACTCTGCAATCCCATGGACTGTAGCCCACCAGGCCCCTCTGTCCATGGAATTTTCCAGGTAAGAATACTGGAGTGGGTTGCTATTTCCTCCTCCAACCAAGGGATCAAACCCACATCTCTTGCATCTCCTGCATGGGCAGGCAGATTCTTTACCATGGCGCCACCTGGGATTGTTTGAAGGTGAAGGTGAAGGTGAAGTCGCTCAGTCGTGTCCGACTCTTTGCAACCCCGTGGACTGTAATGTACTAGGCTTCTCTGTCCATGGGATTCTCCAGGCAAGAATACTGGAGTGGATTGCCATTTCCTTCTCCAGGGGATCTTCCCGACCCAGGGATCGAACCCGGGTCTCCCGCATTGGAGGCAGATGCTTTAACCTCTGAGCCACCAGGGAAGCCCTGGGATTGTTTAGAGATTGGTTAAAAACTTGATTTTGGAGTCAGTCAAAATGAGATTTGAATTATGACTCTGCCATGCAGAGGATAACCTTTGGCAACCTCCCTACTGAACCTCCCTAGATCTGTTTTCTCAACTGTAAGATGAAGACAGTAACAATGCCTATCTCAGAGAGTATTATGAGGAAACCAAACATACATCCAGGGCTTAGGACTATGCCGAGAACTTAGCAAGCACTCAGTAAAGGGAAGCAGTCAACCATGGACTTCATGACAATCAAGGGGAGAGTTACCAAAAACAATTACCGTCATCAGTGATGCTAATACTAAGTAAAGAATAGAAGTTTGCAAATGATTCTTCTGCTGTAAACCGGAACGGACTCAAGTTATCCCCAAGACAATGCTGCTCTCAGTCCTCTGCATCCTGATGAGCCGGGCTGAGTGGAAGAGATGAGGGATGTGTTCCCGGCTAACAATTACAGCAATCACCGAGAACACCAAACTCTGTTCTTGTTCTTTTTCTCACATCAGCACAAACAAAACATTCATGGTATTCCAATCACAATTTGATGGGAAAAGCCAAATTCTTTTATATCTCAATGAAAGAGGCATTATGTCCTTTGAGGACACTACTGCAGAGTGTTTTCTCTTTCAGAGAGCAGGAGAGGTGAAAGGCAGGGCTCCTTCCTCTTTCTTCTGTGGCACTGTGGAATCTTTAATCAGGCGGGGGGTGGGGGGTGTTCCTGCTGACTACACTGCTTGATATTTGCCACCAGGGAAGCCCGTTTAAATGCCAGTGACAGGTAATTCATTCCACGTCAAGGGAAGACGTGCAGAGAAAGCCCAGGTCATCCTACTCTTAACATTTCAAGATCTTCAGATCACTCACACAATTCCACCCCATTCCCAACACTAAGGTCACCAGAAGGTTCTATTGCTCAAATTAAAAAAAAAAATTTTTTTTAAGGCAAATATGGCAAATGTTAGCCTTTGTTAAATCTGGGTGGTGGAAACTAGAATGCCTATTTTTCTCATACCCTATTATGTTTTGAAATATTCCATCATTAGCAACTTTTTAAATGGATTTACTTATCTCTTCTACTGCTGATGGGCATTTGGGCAGTTTCCAGTTTGAGCTACTGTGAATGGTGCTACTTCTGTGAACATTCTTGGTAGCTCATGACTCAGGAAATATGCAGAAGCATTCCTGCTGAGTGCACTCCGTGGAGTGGGATGGCTGGATCCCAGGGTACACACATGCACAGCGTTAGTAAAGACAACCAAACACAAGCCTTAATGGCAGAAGTTCTCCAAGGTTCCCGACCTTCTTCAATGGGAGAATTCCATGGAGTTGGCTTGTGTTGGGTAGACCCGGGGAAACTGCCCCTGTGGCCTCTGAACCATTCCCTTTTCCTCTCTGCTTCCCCTCAACTCACTCTGGTCGCACATATTTATTGAGCACCTGTCTGCCAGGTTCCCTTTTTAGGAATCTCATTCCTAAAGGAAATCTTCAACTCCTAGAATCCTGAGAGTATGACTTAAGACAGTTGGTATATTGAGAGTTTCTCAATTATTCCTTGTACATATTAATACTATTCTTACATGGTTAACTACTCACTTTATCTTCTTCCAAAAATATCTGTAAAACTCAAATTGGTGGGTCCAGGTACACACATCAGTGCTATGGTTCCTACTCAATTTCTTTCCCATAATATACACACACTTTGTCGTTGTACATATCTGCTTCCAGTTCTCTTACTGTCATCCTTTCCTGAAAGCTTTTACATTTCTTAATAACCCATCCAACACAGACCATCTCAGCACTACTGACTTACTGGGCCACAGAACTCCTTGATGGAGGGGGCTGTTCCATACACTGCAGGAAGCCCTGCAGCATCCCAGACCTCTCCTCACTAGGTGCCAGTAGCATCTTACTCCCCACCCAACTGTGAGAACCAAAGTACAACTCAGCCATAAAGCATATTTTGAATCACTTCTAATAAGGTGGATGAACCTAAAGCCTGTTATACAGAGTGAAGTAAGTCAGAAAGGGAAAAACAAACATCATATATTAACACATATATATGGAATCTAAAAGGATGGTACTTATGAACCTATTTACAGGGCAGCAATAGAGACACAGACATAGAGAACAGACTGTAGACACAGTAGGGGGAAAGAGAGAGTGGGATGAGTAGAGAGAGTGGCATTGAAACATACGTTACCATATGTAAAACAGACAGCCAGTGGGAATTTGCTGTACGACTCAGGGAGCTCAAACCCTGTGCTCTGAGACAACCTAGAGGGGTGGGATGGAGTGGGAGGTGGGAGGGAGTTTCAAGAGGGAGGAGCCGTATGTATGTATGGCTGACTCATGTTGATGTACGACAGAAACCAACACAATATTGTAAAGCAATTATCCTCCAATTAAAAAACAATAAAGTTTTAAAAGAGATAAAACAAATAAAAAAACTGTCTCCACATTCATGAAGCCCCAAACAAGACAAAGCTTGGGGGCCTATGAGAGGACCATACGACACCCGCGCCTATGAGAAAGACTGTAACTCCACATCACAATGGTCAGATGCAGAGTCAGGAACCACTTCCGCACCAGACATATGAGGAAGGAAAGATAAGCAATCAGAGTCACCCACAACAGAGGACTTAGCTTACGGGCAGAACATCATCCTTCTTAGCCAAGTTGTACTGGGAAAGCCATCTTTTCTAGACGAACATACAACAAATCCTATCTGATGTCACCAGATAATTCTTTCAAATATCACTGTTAACTCCATATTTTAAGACTTGTTCCTGAACTCCTGGTCATGTCTTCAAAATAAATGCTCTTCTACTATGTTTAGTAATCTATGAAATAAGCAACTTTTGAGAGTCATACATAAGCCAGTTAAGCAAGGTTACACTGCAAATTATAACATCTATGATTCCTTATAACAGAAAGAGTCTTCATATGCGTTCTTTCCAGAGTCACAGCAACAACATGAGTGGTTAGGCATCTGTGACAAGCCTCATCCTAAAAAGAGAAACTGTAGGGGGCGGTGGATGTGGTTGCCCATCTATGTATTTTCTGTTCAACTGAGACACTTCTAGTTGAGTTACAGCACTCCCTTACATCCAGGGAGAAAAGGACTTTACTTGACCTATTTCTAGTCAAACCATCTCCATAGCAACTGTCTTGGGTTTAAGTTGAAACAGCTGTACCAGACAGCCAGCAACCAATTACAATGTAAATAGGATCCGTGTGAGTACTGACATCCCCTTGAGACATGGACTTCAGAGGGCAAAGACATCGTTTCCCACCTCTCCCTAGGGACATAGCCAGACTTGTAGTAACAGCTTAAAGAAAAGAAAAGGGGGAAGACAGCGAAGGTGCCTTTATTTTTGCCAGAAGTGGTAAATTATGCTTCTTATACACACACAGCCCAGAATAAAGTCGGCACAGGAAAAAGACAAAGCACTGTGTTAATATGCACATTCAAGTGTAAAAATGTCAAGTTCACAACTTTACAACTGTTCTCTTAAAAATTCAATGCATTTAGACAAGCAAATTAAAAGGATGGATGTTTTTTGAAACGTAGTATAAACATGACAGCTACCCCTATAAAAACAGCCTGGGAGAATTTTTCAACTGGCACCAGCGAACAATAAGAAATCGCAGATCTGTTCAAATTCATGAAGTATAAATAAAACTGGATGAGAATCAAATGCAACTGAAGGAATCAAGTGGAATAGGAAGCACACAATGAGTAAAATCTCTTTCTTCAGCACCCAAACAAATGCAGAAAATTGAGAAGTAGGCTTGAATAAAGAGTAAAAACAAATTCATCGTGAAAATAGATAGGGAGTCAGGTCTGACAGCTTATTTCAAATTAATCCTAAATCAGGTTCCTTGACTACTTAATAGAATATGTGAGAGAGAAAAATGCATGCTTTTTCATAGAGTACAAATATTTATGAAACTTAAGGCCAATCTGAAAATGTTCAACGTTTTTGCTCCAGTTCTTAGTGAAATTCCTCATTATAGAATTCACTGCCTTCCTGAAATACCAGTTTGTTCACTCTAAACATTTGTTACATGTCCTTAAGAGAGGAGCAGAAATTCTAGAGTGTCACTTGTTAAAGACAATGTATAAAAAATTCATAAAGGATCGTTAGCCTCCAAGAACCCTTTAAAAGTGAGGTAGTTGACTCATTCTCCAATGAGACCTGAAGAAATATGGGGAAAGAGATTTGGGGCTTTTTATTTAAAATCGTTTATTGAAGTATAGTTTATTTACAATATTGTATTCATTTCAGGTGTATAATATATACTCCATGTAAGATTACTACAGAACAATGGCTATATTTCACTGTGCTATAAAACATATCCTTGTTCCTTATCTATTTAGTTTCCAGGAGTTTGTATCTTTAAATCCCCTACCCCTATCTCGCCTCTTCTCCCTTTTCTCTCCCCACTAGTAATCACTAGATTGTTCTCTACGTAGGTGAGTTTGTTTCTGTTTTGTTCTATGTATCTGTTTGTTTTTTAGATTCTACATATAAGTGATAACATACAGTATTTATCTTTCTCTGTCTGACTTATTTAACTCTCTAGGTCTGGTATCTGAGGCTTTTTTTAAAAAAGAATTCTGAAGACAAGAGAAATAATTTTTAATTTTTTGTGAGTAAGTTTTTATTTCTTTAGGCCAAGAAGCTTTTATTACAACTCTTTACAAAAAGGATTTTCATTTAAGCTCCTTAAATTGCTACTGGCTTACCTATGAGCCTTTCTCAATGTCTAAAACAGGGAAATTAAGAACATCTGAATGACATTTGATTGGTTCTGTACTTTGTTTTCATGGCTTACAAGTTCTGAGGCTTCTGAGAAAAAAGATCAAACAGAAGACAGAAAACAGAAAAGGCACCTAAGAAGCTCTCCCAACCTGGCCGCATGCTTAACACAGGCAGGCTTACGATGCCGCCAGGTTTTAAAGTTGAGAGGATAGGGAGGCCAACTGTTTAAATTCCCTCATTTTAAGGATGGAAAAATAAGCCCTGAAATGTGACAGGTAGTGGCAAAGCTAAGGAAAGAACCCACAGCCGCAGATATTCAATTTATAAGTCTGTTCTACTACCCAGGCTTTTCCAAAAGCTGTTTCCAGAGTCTTCCACAAGATGTTAATAGCTATGGAGGGGAGAAGGGGGTGGGGCAGCAGGGGGCAGATGGAAGGAAGTTCCACAATCAAAGCAGTCCATCTAGCCAGGAAAACACTTGGGTAATCAAGTTAAACTAGTTTTTTTAATTGCAGAACTTCTCAAAATCTTTGAACTGCTTACGTAACAGTCATGGTTAAGTTCTGAGTAACGGGAGATGGTCTTCGAGCCAAGGGCTTGGTAGGTTCCAATCCTGACTATTGACTACTTACTAGCTCTGTGACAGTGGGCAAGGTACTAAACCTCTCTGAGTTTTGGTTTCCTCAATCAGCAAAATCAGCCTAGTAAGAGAACGTATCTAACAGGCTTACTACAGTGCGGATTTAGCATAAGCATTCAGAAAACAAGCATGTATAAGCGTTGGTACAAGACAGCTGAAGAACTCATTTACAATGCTATTCATTCATTCATTCATTCATTTATACGTTCAGGAAACATTTGATGAGTGCCTGCCCTATGCAGCCCTGTGAGAGGCCTGAGGGGTGGAGAAGCCAAGCACACAATCTAGGGGTGAAGACAGACAAATAACCAGATTAATTCACGGCTGTACTAAGTACTGTGGCCAAGAGGGGCTTGATGAGCTATGGGAGCCCAAGGATGGTCACCTGACTAAAGTCAGGGGGGTCACTCTGCAAATGCGTCCCACAGGAGAGGAGAAGGAGGAGCAAGTGAGGCAGGATGGGTGTGAGAAGGATGTTCCACAGAAGAGGCTGCCCTTATTACTTGTCCGCTTCACTTGATCTCCCTGTATTGTAAGAGTACTTCACTTAATCCAGAAAAGCTGAACATAACTTTTTCTGTGAAATAAAATACACCAAAGATATTCAGAACCTTAGAATTGGAAAGAAGCCCAGAGGACACCTGCTTTCAACCCATACTCAACTAAAAACATCCTCTCTACAGTATCCCTAGGATGAATATGTAAGATAGGATGAACAACAGTCCTCATTTAACCAGGACAGTCCAGACGTATACTTGTTATTCTGGCATACTTAAAAGCAACCCATTTTATTCTCAAAAATATCCCAATGTGGACCATAAATTACAATGGTCACTCTACTCATAGATGATCCCCCATCTTAGCTTCAACAATTTAGAGGACAGACATCACCTCCCTGCAAGTACACACTCAAGCTCAGATCATTCTAACAGAGCTCTTCATCAACAGTGCAAGAGAAATGCCTCCCAGAGCCCTTCCATCTGCTGGCACTGATCAGGCTCCAAGATCACGTGGAACAAGTTAAATTCCCTTTGGATCACCTTGCAGACATGTGTAGAATAATCATTCTTTCACCTCTTAGTCTTCTCTAGGTTCAATCGCGTATTCACACTTCCCCCAGCTCTACGATCTCAAGTGAAGGGAATCACAGCCTCCCTAGTTGCTCAGGCCGGTACCCAGGAGTCCTACTTGATTCTTCACTCCCCTTTGACCCCTCTGCTCTCAGATGTCCAACACCAGACCCTTCTCAGCATCTCTCCTCCTGCCAGCCTGCTCCACGGCCACATCATGTCACACCTGGCCTATGACAAAATACACGCAGTGGCCAAAGTGCTCTCTTTAAAATGTTAACCAGAGGGGACTTCCTCAGTGGTCTGGTGGTTAATAATCCACCTTCCACTGCAGGGGACACAGGTTTGATCCCTGTCGGGTCCTACATGCTGCAGGGCAACTACAGAAAGCCCATGTGCTGCAACAGACACCCAGCACGGGCAAAATAAATAAAATTTTAAAAAATGTTAACTAGATCCAGTGGCTTCCAGCTGTACTAAAGAAGAAACCCAAACTTCTCTGAGGCTCACAAAGTCTAGGTCATCCACCTGCTGCTACTTCTCGAACCTAAGTCAAGCTCCTATCCCAGTTTCCCCTGTTCATCATCCCCTCATTACTGGTCATGCTGGGTCCTACTCACCAGTAGGTTTCAGCTCAGGTGTCACTTCCTTAGAGAGGCCATCCCACACCCCACACATAAAAGAGCCCAAGGAGCCTAATCGTACAATATGCAACCACTCTCTCCCTATTATTCTGTTTTATTTTATCCACAGGCCATTAGCATAGTCAGTTGAAAGTTCACTTGTGTAGAGTGTGTTTCTCCCTGGAGCTATAACTCCCAGGAGAGTGAGGACTTATATCCACAGCACTTGGAACACTGCCTGGTACATAGTATATATGGGATAAACATTTATTTAACAAATAAGTTAATCTGTTCCTGAGGCTTCCATGGTTTCCAAACCCCTCCCCACCACAGGTGACCCTCTTCTGGATAAATACCGATTAAAAATTTAGTGTTTCAACAGAACATACTTTTATAGAGAGGGGGAATCAGCCCTTGTCTTAGGGGTTTTGCAAAAGGGTCTCTGACAGGAAAGGTACTAGGCTGGTCCTCAGGTGGCGCCAGTGGTAAAGGACCCACCTGCCAATGCAGGAGACACAGAAGATGCGGGTTCAATCCCTGCGTCAGGAAGATCCCCTGGAACAGGAAATGGCAACCCACTCCAGGATTCTTGCCTGCAAAATTCCAAGGACAGAGGAGCCTGGTGGGCTAAGTCTGGGGAGTCGCAAAGAGTCAGACACAACTGAGTGACTAAGTGTGCACGCCTGTGCGCACACACACACACACATAGGTACTCTTAGGTGCCCCCCCTTAAACATTTCCAAGAACTGAGACAGCTATTTCCCCTCCTGGGCCATGGTTGCCTCATCTATAAGAGGAAAGTTTTTCACCAGATGATTCTGAAAGTTTCATCCATTCTAAACCCTCTTTTTTTCCATAAGTGTTTCCTAAAGCTGCATATCCCCTGGGCAGAACTCCCTACCTGACAGTCTGTCTTTGTCTCACTGCAGAGGTTTACAGCACAAATGCCAACACCTGGGAGGTAGGAGATGAGAAAATCATCTTTATTTCCTAATCCAAGTCAGACCTCAAAAGACCCATGACTTGAAAAGACACTTAAGAACCTCTTAAACAGATATTTGAGGCTTCCATGGTTTCCAAACTGAGCCTTTGGGAGCCCACCATGCCTCACTAACACTCATTCTGATCAGGGGCCTTGTTTCAGAGCAGGTTGGAATAAAATACTGTGCCCTGTTATCCTACTTTATTGGATTCTCACCTTCCAAGGTTATCGATTGCTTTCTGAGTCTACACCACATACTGATTCCCAGGACAGGCAGACAACCAGCCTTTTCAAAACCAGACATAGAACACAGTTGTCTGACCATGTTCTCTTCTTATCCAATCAGCCAACCCTGGATCACACTTCCTGAAAAACTCAGTTTCTGTGAACTCACCTTCACCCTGTTGATCAAATCAGCATTCTCCTGCCAAGAAAAAGCTGCCTTTCCAACATGAGACAGGTCATACCAGGTCTGAGCCCCACAGCTCTCAAAAATGAATGCTCCTGTAGAGGATACTCAAATGGCATTCTTTCATTTTGGGGCAAATATCTATTAAGTCCTTATTAAGTGATAGATATTATGCTCGGGGGATGGTGAATAATACGGAAACAGCTTCACCCACCGTCATAGGACAGTTCAGATAAAGAAAAGGGCATTCAACAAATACCTACACAAATAATGATGAGTGAGATAAATAATGTGAAACGAAGGCATAACAAGCCATAAGAACAAATAAATGGAAGCATCTCAATCTGGAATATTGGACAACAGACGGGCATTTCAAATGGACTGCCAGAGAAGTTTAGCTGAAACCTGACCATGCAAAGCTGAATATGGATAATCAAAGCAGCAGGACATGGTAGGCACTCCACCAGAGCTTTGTCCTAGTTGATCCCAAGACAAGTTCTTCCTCACCTGAAAGGCCTCCCTAAAATGCCTTTCCCTCACACAGGCATTCCCTGATCAACCTAACAAATTCAACTGTGCAGGCATCTCTCCCCACTCCTCACCACTTCTCTTCATCACAGCACTGCTGAGGTACTTCCACTTCAGGATGGGATGGACTTCATATACTCTTATTCTTCTTGATAAATTTTAAACAGATGAGATATGTGTTTTCATTCTTGTTTTTAAAAAGTCATAATTCAGAGAAAAAAAAACACCTAATATTGGTTTCAATTCGATGTTACTGCATTCCTTAGACTTTGAGCAGTTGAAAGACAGGGAAGGTATCTTTCATCCTAGTATTCCCAGGAAGAGTACAGTACCTAGGAGACAGCAGGACATTTCTAATGGCTTGCTAAACAAACAGGCTACATTTAAATCCAAAAAGGAAATCTTCAAACAGAGGGAGCTAAGCTCATTTCTTCTATAAGTCAAAAATCAGACCCCACTGATGGATGGCAGACAATCAAGGAGGCATGAATTCAAATAAATGTCACTATATACACCCAAAAGAACTGAAAGCACAAAGTCAGACACTTGTACACCAGTGTTCATGGCAGCATTATTCATAATAGCCAAAAGCTGAAAACAAACCAAATGTCGACTGACAGATAAAATAAAATGTGGTATACAAAAACAGTGGAATATTATTCAGTTTTAAAAAGGGAATAGAATTCTTTTTTCATTGATTTACAATGTTATATTAATTTCTGCTGTACAACAAAGTGCTTCAGTTGTACATATAAATACATTTTTTAAAAATACTCTTTTCCATTATGGTTTATCCCAGAATACTGAATATAGTTCCCTGTGCTATACAGTAGGCCTTTGTTGTTTATCCAGGATTGAAATTCTGATACATGGTACAACTGAATGAATCTTGAACACGTTATGCTAAGTGAAATAAGCCAGTCATAAAAGTACAAATATTGTAAGATTCCTTCTATGAGGCACTTAGAACAGACTAATTGATGCAGACATAAAGTAGAATCAAGGTTTACCAGGGGCTAGGAGAGGGGAATCCCAGGGATGAGCCTGGTGGGCTGCCGTCTAGGGGCTGCACAGAGTCGGACGCGACTGAAGCGACTTAGCAGCAGCAGCAGCAGTAGGAGAGGGGAAATAAATTATTGTTTAATGGTACAGAGTTTCTGTTTGGGATGGCAAACAAGTGGTGATGAGGACTGTACAACATTGGGAATGTACATAAATTTAATGAATTATCCATTTAAAAATAGTTTAAATGGTAAATTTTATGTTACGTATATTTTATCTCACTTTCCTACTGAAAAAGATGTATCACTTGTATATTCCTCTAGCCAAGGACTCTAAGATAATCCAAGAAGATTTATCCCATGACAGCAAATCCTTTGAAAATATCACTGTAATTTGGTACAATGCTATATATGGCAATATATATATATGGCTATAATTGGCAATGCCAATTCTTAAGAATGGGCCAAAGTAAAGCAAAGGAAATTTAACTAAATTTTCAATTAGGCCAGGCAAAGAGACAGTCCATCTGAAGAAACCAGAGCAACATTTACTAAAAGGCTCTTTATGTGCCAGACATTGTACTACTAGGTGGTTCTACGAACATTACTCCATTTGATCTTTACCATACTCTACGAGATAGGCTCAATGGACATGAGTTTAGTGAAGGACAGAAAAGCCTGGCATGCTGCAGTCCATGGGCTCACAAAGAGTCAGACATGACTTAGCGACTGATGACAACAACTAGGTAGGCATTAACATCCCTATAAGAAATTGATTAAACAAGTAAAATGAGATCAACCATACTGAAAAAGGATATTTTAAAAAATATTGTATACACATATCTGAAGTACTTTACAGCAGAAATTAACACAAGATTGTAAATAACTATAATTTTTAAAAAGTAAAATTCTAGTTAGGAGGAAGAAAAAATAATTAAGACACTACACTAGCATGAAAAGGATGAACAAACAAAGCTACAAAATCACTACTAGCAGTAGACATGGCAAAACTGCTGATTCGTACTTAACCAGGTTACTAGGTTAACTGCCTCAAAAAAAAAAAAAAGTCAACATCCTCCAGAGTATTATAACAGGATCCAGAGACCCAAAAGTGAAGGGAAAAGAACAGGTGCAAACCCCAAGATGACCCAGATGTTGGAATTATTGGACAAAGAACAAAACAGCTATTATAACTATCAGCTTTGACGTAAAGGTGAACATTCTTGAAATGAATAAAAAGCTAGGCATTCCTTCTCAGCAGAGAAACAGGAGCTATTCTTTTAAAAGGAAATTTTAGAATTGCAAAATACAGTATCTGAAATTCACTGGGTAGGCTCAAGAGCAGAATGAAAATGACAGAGAAAACAGGAAGCTTGAAGACATATCACTAGAATACTAGATTGTATCACTATTATACTATCTAAAAACAGAGAAAAAAAAATTTTAATGAACAAATCTAAGGAAACTCTTCAATAATAAAAAGTCTAACACTAAAGCGTCGGTATCCCAAAATGAGAGGAGAAATTGGTGCTGAAAAAATATTTGGAATAACGGCTGGACACTCCACAAAATATGGTTAAAGACATAAATTTACAGACACAAGAATCCCAACAAACCCCAAACAGGATAATCCCTAAGAAAACAATGTCCAAAAGCATTATAATCAAACTGCTAAAGATAAAATATTTTTGAAATACCTTGAAAGAAATCAGTAAAACAAATGCCATGATACATATGAGAGATTAGTGGTTCAAATGTCTATTATTAGAAACCGCATGAACAGAAAAGAGTGAGACAATATTTTAAAGTCACGAAAGCAAAGAAGTGTCAACCCAGGACTTTGTATCCAGTGAAAACATCCTTCAAGAATAAAGGTAAAATAAACACATTGCAGATGAACAAAAAGGAAGAGAATTCATCACGTAAGACTTGCTCTAAAAGAAATGCTAAAGGAAGTTTTTTCAGCTGAAGGGAAATATGGAACTTTAGGAATAAAGGAAGAACAAAAATAGTTTGGGTAAATAGAATAGATTATTTTCTCCTTTAAATTATAAAAAAATATGTACGAGTGTTACAAGCAAAATTTTGGGGTTTCTTTCCCATTTATGAAGATGTACTTACTATATATAGCAACTATAATATAGGGAGTCAGGTAAAGGAACCTACATGGTAATAAGGCTTCTATAGTAAGTCTTAAAATGTTAACTCTGTAGTAGACTGTGAGGAATTAGGTGTGTATATTCTAATTCTTAGAGCAACTTTAATTTCATACTTAAAAATTAAACTTTAATTTTATACTTAAAGATACTTAAATTATCTTTCAGTAATGAAGTAGAATATATTGGAAGACTAAAAAAATAACACCAAAGATACAGCCAAAAGCTAACAGAAATTAAGATGAAATATATATGCTAATGTATACAGTATAAAATATATACATATTTTAAAATAACTATATTAAGTATATATAGTATAAATATACACACATACATACATTTACTCAAAAGTGAAGTGAAGAGACGTTGAAGACTGAGAGACAAAGTCTAACCAGCATCTGACTGGAATCCCAGAGGAAAGAATGGAAAAAAAGGCAATGTTCAAAAAGATCATGGTTAAGAATAATCCAGATATGATTTTAAAACACTTGTCCTCAGATTCAAGAAACTCAATGAAACTGAAGCAGAAAAATGGAAAGAAACCAACACCTAGGCATATCACAGTGAAACTGCAGAACAGCAAAGAGAGGAGATTGTCTTTAAAGTGGGCCGAACTCGATGACTTCAGAAGAACAGCCATAGAAGTTCCTGATGGCTGATGTTTTAACAGCAATGACAAAAATGAAAAGACAGTGAATTAAACTCTACAGTGTACTGGGAGGAAATAATTGCCAATTGGAAATTTTTACTTAGTTAAATTATCTTGAATTTCAGTGTATCTTAAATTTAGTGTAAGTGTTAGTCACTCAGTCGTGCCCGACTCTTTGCGACCCCATGGACTGCAGCCACCAGGCTCCTCTGTCCATGAGACTTTCCAGGCAAGGATACTGGAGTGGGTTGCCATTTCCATCTTTCAGTAATGAAGCAAAATATATTTGAACACAATTAATTTTAAAAATATTTACCAAAAGATCTCCTTTAAGCAGAAGAGACTTTTTTTTTAATTTGAAAAAAGAAGAAAAAGGAAAAGCAGTCTTCGTAATTCTGAATCCTTAATGATATTGGCTTTCAGTTGAAAAGACAGTCTCAAAATAGCTTCTCATCTTCTTTTTTCAAGGACACTTACTCAGCAATTTGTTTCCTGAAACTGTTAACAATTTTGAAAGTATTAAACCACAAACAAATAGATGATCATTATTTCTCAGGTTCCCACCAAGAGGAATTGTTTTTTGCCATCTCACTGCTATTCCTCTGTCCAACATTTAGGAGATACATTAATGACACAAGTATAAAAATGAAACATACTCTTTAGAAAGTACATGTTTTAAATACCCTCCTTTTAAGGTATTTTAAGTTATCTAGAGTAAAAAAACAAAAACAAAAGCTAGCCTTAATCCCTTCTAGGATTTGATATCTACTGTTTTTAAGACACTGTTTTAAATGAAACATCCAAGTAATAATCACAAGTAGGTAAATTTCTACACACACATATACTCTGTTTCTCACCGTCAAATTTACCATTTATCTCTACAGGAAAACCCTGAGAGCTAGATGGATGCTTTGCCTCTAAACGTTACACATTAAAAAACAAACAAACCCAAGAGGACAGCAGCATCAGCACAGATTTTGAATCTCTCCAAGTCGATGCGTAGAACCAGACACAGCAATTAGATAACCACTAGATAAAACACCAAAATCCTAAGCACAACATCCACAGCCAATCTATATGACAAGGTACCTTTACCAAACCAGAATACAAACAGGCAAAGGAAAACTGCCAACAGCCACACAACCCGCATGGTTGTTACGGTGCTGCTGCTAAGTTGCTTCAGTCGTGTCCAACTCGAGAAAACAGAAGAAACCAACACGTCATCAGAGCTGTGACGAGGAAAATCCCAAAGCAGCCAGTGGGCATCACTGGAAAGTAGAGGATTATGAAAACGGGGATGGATTCTGCCCACTGTGGTGGTAAGTGCGTGTTAGGGACCCGTGGTAAGAAAGTACAAAGGCCACTGAACAGTCTTGCCTCGAGAACTCTAGACACTGAGCTGCTAGGGTTCTCTTTCAGAAGAGTCCCTCACCAAGGAGAAAGCTCAGAGAATAAAACCAAACTCTAGGAAACAAGGGACAAGAGAGAAAAGGAAGAGGAGGAGTGGAAGGGAAGAGATGCAGGAAATTCTGAGGAAACAGGAGATCATATTTTTGAGGCCCGTGTGAGCACAACTGAAGATAAGAGTTCTTCAAGCGACAGAAGCTACCCTGGACCACGCCTCCTTCTAAAGGGTACGTGATGCTCAAAACACCATGTCAAAATGAGGTCAAAGGCATTAAGAAAATGACTCATGAGAGAATAAAACAAAACAGGATCAGCAAACTCAGAGGAATAGAGAAATCAAGAAATACTGCTACTGCTAAGTCACTTCAGTCGTGTCCGACTCTGTGCGACCCCACAGACGGCAGCCCACCAGGCTCCACCGTCCCTGGGATTCTCCAGGCAAGAACACTGGAGTGGGTTGCCATTTTCTTCTCCAATACATGAAAGTGAAAAGTGAAAGTAAAGTCGCTCAGTCGTGTCCAACTCTTCGCGACCCCTGTGGACTGTGGCCTACCAGGCTTCTCCCTCCATGGGAGTCTCCAGCCAAGAGTACTGGAGTGGGGTGCCACTTCCTTCTCCCAAGAAATAACTAAATCAAAAGAAAAGGCCACTTCAGAAATGAACACAAGAATACCTAAGAGACAAAGAAGATGTAAAGGAAGAAAAAAATTTAATTAAAAAAAAAAGATAGAAATGATTCAAAAAAAGTGATAAACTCTGAAAATGAATCCTACAAAAGATATATTAACAGTTCCTAAAGAAGAAAACAAAGAATGTTTAAGAATATTTAGATCCATAGGTTTATGACATTTAAAAAAAAAATCTGGTGATTATACAAATCTACATTTGTGATAAAATGATATAGAACTAAATACACACATACCAATGAGTACAGATAAAACTAGTAAAACCAGATGAAGGTTAAGTGAGTTGTGTCAATTGTCAACTTCCTGCTTGTGAAACTGTTCTATGGTCATGTAAGATGCTAGCACTGGAGGAATCCAGGGGAATGGTGTATGGGATATCTGTATTATTTCTTACAACTGCATGTAAATTTACAATATTCTTTAAATGTTTAATTAAAAAAAAAAGAAATCGAATCGGTTATTTCTAGAGAGTAGTAGGGAATCACTTCTGTATTTTAAAACCTAGTAAAGAATCAAGCATTTACTCTATCTTGTATGAACAGTATCAATGGTTAAGAAAATAGCAAGATGACAGAACCACCTCTTTGTAAAGTCTCAGTTAATTTTTAAAAAGCTATTATATTCTCAACATCTTTCAATGAACTAACCCCAATGAACTCATGGATCTAGACACTAACATTAACAGCATTAACAGCAGGTAACATTATAAAAAGAGAGAGAGGAAGATATTATGTCCCTTGTGGTATAAGAACGTGTCACTATCTGAGGTCTTGCAATGGGGTCCAAATGTGAGTCTGATCAGGTCTATGGATCCAGACACCACTGGCAAGGAATGCACAGGACAGAGAGAAAAGCTTAGGTGCAACATGAGAGGGCAATCCAGGAAAAAAACCCTGTATTCTTTCAGAGATAAATTGTTGGGGGGTGGGGTGGGGAAGGAGCAGCAGACAGGGCCAGGGGCTGGGGAGGAGCAAGAGAATGGAAAGGAAATCCATAGATTATAACAGTCTGAACTAAGTTAAAAAAAAAATCTTAAAAGACACAAATTTGCTTTAAATGGGCAGGACTAAACATTGGCAGTCTTGGGGATACATGCCTGCTGATAATACTCTAAGAAATGCAGAGAAGTATCTAAAAAGTATCTTAAAGTATCAAGAAGTATCTTAAAAAGCAAGATAGGGACTTCCTTGGTGGTGCAGTGGTCAATACTCCATGCTTCCAATGCAGGGGACACAGGTTCGATCCCTGGTCATGGAACTAAGATCCCACCTGCCGCATGGTGTGGCCAAACAACAACAACAAAAAAAAAACTATTTAAAAAAAAGGCAAGATAGTGGCTGCCTCAGGCACAGAGCAGGTGGTGATCAGGATGCGGCACATGGTTGGGGTTGCTAGGGCAGGTGGCAAAATTCTAATTCCTGACTTAAGGTTACAATGATGTTCATTTTAGAGTGACACAGTGAAGTGACACACTTGATCTGTGTGATGCGCATTTGATTTTTCTTTTACAATGAAAAGGCTTTTTCTGAAAATGAAAAGTTATAGCCCTAGTGTTTCCTATCATGAGAGAGCATTTATGACATTTAAAATAATTAATTTCATTACATTATTTTAAAGAATTATATGAAACATAATCACATGATCGTAAATATATAAAACAACTGCATGAAAGTAAATAGTGTAAGTACTTAGTACTTTGTCGCTCAGTGGTGTCCGACTCTTTGCAACCCCATGGACTGTAGCCTACCCGGCTCCTCCCTCCATGGGATTCTCCAGGCAAGAGTACTGGAGTGGGTTGCCATTTCCTTCTCCAGGGGATCTTCCCGACCCAGGGATCGAACCCGGGTCTTCTGCATTGCGGGCAGACACTTTAACCTCTGAGCCAACAGGGAAGCCCAATGAAAGTAAATAATCTTATAAAATAATTACATTTAAAATATACATAAGAGTAAACCACATTAATAAATTCCAGCCAGCCAGTGAAACCTGGGGAAGGTTCTGAGGCCTATTTTTTATGTTAAAAAGGAGATTAACAAGTGCTACTGGGTTTTAGGGGCTTCCCTGGTGGCTCAGCTGGTAAAGAATCTGCCTGCAATGTGGGAGACCTGAGTTTGATTCCTGGGTTGGAAAGAAAAAGAGAACTAAGAATCCATTCCAGAATTCTGGCCTAGAGAATTCCATGGACTGTATTGTCCATGGGATCAAAAAGAGTTGGACACAACTAAGCAACTTTCACTTTCATTGAGTTTTAATAACAAGAAAACACTCAGATGAGACTTTCTTCTCAACTTAATCAGGCCTTACAAGAGCCCTGAGCCTGAGACTATATATGATCTTATGTTTGGCCATGTACCACCTTGATTCATCTGCTTCAGATAATCACCTACTGGCCCATCTCCTCTCCTACACTCTTGGAAACAGCAGGTTAAAAATAGGTCTAGTGCATGAGGGTATGCCAAGACCTCAGAGGAGGCTGAAAAAAAAACAAAAACTTAGCTCCCTCAAATCACTGACAGGTTCATTTCACTCATTCCAGCCCTTTCTAATCATGCTTAAAAGGTTTGCTTTTCCATTAAGAGCACTTAAGTGAGTGCCCAACACTATGGCCGGGTAACAGCTGCTTCTGCTCGTCCTGGTTACCAGCACACACACTTCACTGTGGATTTAACAGGGCACCGGCAGAGCCTTGTAATGATCAGCCTCTATCCCTAAAGCGCTCAGAGCTTCTCAGCTGACAAGAGGCCTTGTATCTCAAAGCACAAAATACAAAACTCAGTGCCCTCCCCCATCGGAACTCCCTATCACAAAACAAGACCTCACAGCCTGAGCTGTTCGCTCACCAACACTAAGCCAATCTGACCTCAAACCCCTTTAAGGAGGGGGCCGGGGGAGGGGGGGACAGGGTATATCAGATAACATAACAGATTTGTAATGTAAACTTGTGAGGAAAACTGAGATTCAGATGGAACTTGGCCATGTTTTTTAAAACATTGGGACTTCCCTGATGGTCCCCTGGTTAAGACTTGGCACTCTCAATGCAGGGGGCGTGGGTTAGATCTCTGGTTAGGGAACTGAGATCCCAAATACTGCAAGGCAGCAGGGCAAAAAATAAAATAAAACATAGAGTAATATGAGATACACACATAAAGGAGGCCTATTCTCCTATGAAATGGCTTGAGAGCAAGTCTGGTTTTACCTCATCTTTCCCCCTCACTCCCCCAGGTTTTCTACATGAGTCAAGCCAGGGCGGTTAGCTCACAAGAGAGAACAGTGACGCCAACACATAGAGATTCAGGCAGGAGTTGAAAGGGAACCTGAATAAGAAAGGAAGATTAGTGCTGAAGTCCTGTCTTCCAAGTTGGGGTCTTATTCAGTCTCCCTGGGGTCAGTTGACCCCGTTTCCTTTCCTCTCTCACCACCTCCTGCTTCTTCTGCAACTTCAGCCCTGTTTTGTGAACCCTCTGCTTTCCCGCTTACCTACCCTCCCCTCCTTCCCTTGTATATTTTCTGCCTTCTCATGAGGCAGATGAGTAAATATACACTCAAATATACACAGAAGGTAAAGAATCCGCCTGCAAAGCAGGTGACCTGGGTTCAACCCCTGGCTTGGGTAGATCTCCTGGAGGAGGGCATGGCAACCCCCTCGAGTATTCTTGCCTGGAGAATCCCATGGACAGAGGAGCCTGATGGGCTATAGACCACAGGGTCGCAAAGAGTCAGACACGACTGAGTGACTAACACTTTCACTTTTCACTTTCACTTCAAATATACACAAACCTACTAAAATGTCTGCAACAGTAACCCTGAGCTCCCCTCACCACACAGGTGCTTTTAGAGGCCTCATCCACTGCTTCCACGACTCCCCTGGGTCCCCTCTAAGAGAGGGTTCACCCCAGATGGTAAGAACCAGGTTCTGGCCTCAATTTCCTGTAATCATCCAGAGCAAAGGGCCCCCTTCATAAATGCTATTCTGATCATGTGAATTCACGAATCCTTTAAAAGGACACTCTCTCTCCATACCAACATCTGATGAGACCAAGACTTTAAGAATAGAGGTAAATTGAAAAAAAAAAAAAAATACACATTTAACCCTCCATTCTAGAAATGACTATAAGTAAAAGAAACCCAGAAGTGTTCAAAGCCCAGGTAAGCTTCACTTATACTCAAGTACATGAGACGTAGCTCAAGTCAGATTCAACACTTTAGACACTATCCCAGGTTTGTGTTATTTTCTTCAAGACACAGTGTCCTGGTCCATAGGCCTGTCCTGGGGGAAAATCTATAGCAGGAAAATGGTGAGTTACCTGGGGGGAGGGGAAGGACTTGTAGTTTGGATTTTTCACCCAAGCCATTTCTAATGAGCAGTAGAGAAATATGAGCCTGTTAAAACATTACTTACTGCCTGCTGGATGTCAGACTTCACCTCCTCACTCAACATGCCTTCAAAAACGAAGGAGTCACCAAACTTCTCAGCCTGAAGGAAAGAAAGGAAATAAAAATCCAGAAAAGTTTGCAGTAACACATTTCATAAGTGCCATTTTCTGTGCACACCACTTGAGCGGTTCTTCTTATCCAAATGAACTTAATTTTGTCATATGACCTTCCAAAGGATTCAGAAATGACATTAAAGCATCTGGCTTCCTATTAAAAGCAGGTTAGTGTCACTTACAGAGCCCATTTTCATTTTAGGCTCATGTAGCTGATAAGGATGCAGACTGGAAGAGATTAGCTTTTGAGCCTGTGATTGTTTCTGTTGATGGAAACACATCTCCCCAAGTATTACAAATGACTTTGGAAAATAACAGGATTCTTTACATATCAGATCACATATCAAGCTTTTCCTTTGTTCTACTCCTGGAATCTAGCTAAAAGAAGCAAATGGCACTGTTTGCTGATATTCTCACACATTCTAGCTCCACTAAGGTGTCCACTGTGCTGATAAATCTCAAGTGGCCAACTTGAACACCAGGCGGAAATCTGTATTTTAATCATTTTTATTTAACGTTACTGTTTCAAGTCTGTATCTACTTGGTTTTCCTTGCTGCATGTGGCCCCAGTCAGCAAATGTGCAAAGTAGCCTCTTGGTTTCCATGGTTCTACTCTTCTGGTTTTCTTCCTCCTTTTGGATTCTTCCTACTCATCTCCTGAAATGCGTGGGCTCTCCTTCTAGCCCCTAAAACACTGTTGCTCCCTGGTGTTCACCCTGCTTCTCTGCTCCTCTTACTCTATTCCAGCGGCTCTTGGGCTCTGTGCAGTTGAGATCAGCTGGCAAACTTGTTGCTACTACACATTACTGCTCCCCAAGCCCAGAGCTTCTGATTCCGGTGGTCTGGGGTGAGGCAAAGGAACCTGCACGTATGAACAGCTAAGCTGGTGACTCTAACATAGACACTTGAGAGACACGGACCTGCTGCTGGACAAACTCCGGCAATCTTATCATTTTAACCATTGCCAGCACTTCAAATGATGCTCATGTCTCTACCTGCATACGTATCCTCTCCTCACTAGATGAGCATAACTGCCTACTACACCCCTGGATTTCAGGCCTTATGAGCACCTCAAATTCTTTTTCCTGATTCAAGCTCATCAACTTTTATGCATCCCAGCTCTTCTTCCTGTATTCCCTTGTGGCATCACCATGTCTAAAAACTCGGACCAGTCCCTCATTCAACTAAATTGATCAAAGACCTACCAGATGTTCGCCTTTGGGCTACATGACAGAGATACAAGGTCAATATTACATAGGCATGGACTCTGATTTTAGAGCACTTATATATGGAGCACTTAGAACAAAAGTCAAGTTGAAAAAAGAATGGAAGAAAATAAGTACAACTTTATTTGACACTGTAAAAGGGAGAGTATTGAGAAAAGTCTCCTTTTGAGAGAGCAGGCAGAGGAAGCCTCCCTGAGAAGGATATTTAAGATGAGATGACTCGAGAATGAGAAGGAGCCGGCCATGCAAAAGGGGGACAGGCAGGAAATTCTAAGCAGGGCAGAGTGTGGGCTGTGCCCCAAAGATGGCAAAGAGTGTCCAGTTTGCAAAGAACAGAAATAAGAACAGCAGGATCGGAATGTGATGAGCAATGGAAGTGTGATGTAAAATGAAGCTGGAGAAATGGAAAAAGACAAAAACAAAAAAACAACTGTAAAGTGCCATAAAAATATGAAGAATTTTATCCAAAGCGGGGGCTTTAACGCTTTTTGTTCCCCAGGCCCTTTGGCGTCGGGTGAAGTGTATAAAACAAAATCAACACAATTACAAAGAAAGCGAGTTATATCAAAAAATTTGTAAAACAAATGTGTACTATAGTAACACATACAGGTGTGTGTCTATATGTATATGTCTGCCTTTTTTATTTTTTAATACATTAAATAGTGGCAGGTCTCATAATTATCATTTCTAAGGTGGGCATGAATACAAGTAATTTTAAGGTTAAGATCTCCGTGAAAAGAACAATGTGACACAAAGTGTCTGTGATTTCTGCTGAGGACAAAGTCACAGGCATTGCTGCCATTTCTGTACCACACTGTCTACTTCCTAATTAAAGGACATGCTCAATTTCAGTTAGAGGGTAACAGAAATCCAGATGTAGTATCCCATCATCCATGCTCCCAGTCACCCTAAATTCTACTCACTCTATCTAATCTTGATGGAGAACCCTAGTCCATGGGAAACTTCCTGCCTTAAAAGCCATCTTCTAACTTCAGCAGACTATTGAAGAACTTGATCTCAGAGTATTCTCATGAAACAAAAAGAACAGAAACTTCTCACTAGGAATGGAAACAAAGAGGTAACCATTCTGTATATTTTCGGAAATGCCAAAGAAATGCAAAACCAAATTTGGAAGTTGTCTTGCTTTCAGCATTCACTCTGAATTTTTTTTTTAAACAAAAAAAGATGTTCTACCCTGAAACAAAAACAAGGCAGGGACTCCACAAACTGAAGGCAAAGGAAGAATCTTTTGGTAAGAAAAATGGGAAATATATATATATGACAAGAATATTTGAGCCACACAGAAGCTTCCACCATCTAGAAAGCCTCCCTCTTCCTAGTGCCACTGAATACAAACATCCACTTTCAGAACACTGTTCTGTGATTCAGCAACCACAGCAAACACTGGAGTTGCTGAAGGAAACTTTGTGTGTCTTCAGGTACTGGAATAAAACCACAGAAATGAAAAGCTGCACTTCTTCATCTATCACTTATGAATTATGCCATGCTTCCGAAACACACGAACTATAATTTTTGAGAGCAAAGAGTGGCCTTACTTTATATGCTGTTATCTCAAAAAGCCTGAGTGGACAGTGGCACTCTTTGGCATACTACAGCACTGACACACCAGAGCATCAAGGTTAAAAGACAGGTGCTGGGGTCACACTGGCAAGGCCTGAACGGCAGCTTCACCACTAACCGGCTATGGGACACAGGGCAAGATGCTTTGATAATCCCCCATTTACCACCTGAAAAGTAACCTGTCTCGCTGGGTTTCTATGAAAACAACAATTATAAACATTGCTGCGATGAACATTGGGGTACACATGTCTCTTTCAATTCTGGTTTCCTCGGTGTGTATGCCCAGCAGTGTCCATCAGCAGATGAATGGATAAGAAAGCTGTGGTACATATACACAATGGAGTATTACTCAGCCATTAAAAAGAATACATTTGAATCCGTTCTAATGAGGTGGATGAAACTGGAACCTATTATACAGAGTGAAGTAAGCCAGAAAGAAAAACACCAATACAGTATACTAATGCATATATATGGAATTTAGAAAGATGGTAACGATAAACCTGTATGTGAGACAGCAAAAGAGATATAGATGTATAGAATAGTCTTTTGGACTCTGTGGGAGAGGGAGAGGGTGGGATGATTTGGGAGAATGGCATTGGAACATGTATAATATCATATATGAAACAAGTCGCCAGTCCAGGTTCAATGCATGATACTGGATGCTTGGGGCTGGTGCACTGGGATGACCCAGGGGGATGGTACGGGGAGGGAGGAGGGAGGGGGCTTCAGGATGGGGAACACGTGTATACCTGTGGCGGATACATGTTTATGTATGGCAAAACCAATACAATATTGTAAAGTAATTAACCTCCAATTAAAATAAATAAATTTATATTAAAAAAAACAACAACAATTAGATGAAACATATATAAGTGCTTGGCACAGCACTGGGAACACAGTGAAAAGTGGTCAACTGGTGAAGACGTTCCTCCCCATCCCAATCCCGTTACCTCTGTCAAATAGCCAGTTGAGTCACAAACTTCTCAAATTCAGCATTACTGACTTCATAGGCATCCATGTAAAAGGCATCAATAGCAACTCTCCTCGCAGGTGCTTCCCCATCCTGCTTTATCTGAGGATCATCTGTGCCCATTGTAAACACGCCGGCAGGGATGGGGACCATCTGCAGCGAAAGGGGAAACACGGGAGCCAGCGTGAACCCGGGTCAAGTGTAAAGTGCCAGCACGCAGTGAGCACCGGACGCGGAGCGAACCCCCGCCACAAAAGCCCCTGAGAGATGAGTAAGGTGACTCCACACTCCAGCGAACGGCTAGTCACAAAAGGGAGAAGAGTCTTTAGGACGGTAATATATCTAGAAAAAACTCTTCATAATATATATCTGCACACACACACACACAAATAAATAAATGAAAAATAAAAAGGGCTTCCCTGGTGGTCCAGTGGCTAACACTCTGTGCTCCCAATTCAGGGAGGGGCAGGGTTCAATACCTGGTCAGGGAACTAGATCCCACATACTGCAGCTAAGAAGTGGCCGCAGCCAAATAAATAAATAAAAATTTAAAAAAAGTCTGCACACACCATGGAAGCAGGTTTAGAGCAAGAGTCACCAAACTCCTAATGACTGGAGGTCAGAGGCAGGGAGAATATTCCATTTCTTTATACATCTGAAGGAAATGGCAACCCACTCCAGTACTCTTGCCTGGAAAATCCCAAGGACAGAGGAGCCTGGAAGGCTACAATCCATGGGGTTGCAAAGAGTCGGACACGACTGAGTGACTTCACTTCACTTCACTTTATACATTGGCACATTTTCCTCCTTTACTATGTTCTTATTCCTTTTAAACTATTTTAAACAGCAAATATAAAAATGCCACATATAATATCTTTTAAAACCTACTCAGCCAATTGAGGTTGCCAGTGATAATGGAAAAGACCTAAATCACTCAAATGGAAAATCTAAAACATTTACTAAAGGACTATGCCTTGTCCTTTTTTAACACCTTATCAAAACTCTAACTGCAGTTACTTTGTTTTATCTATAAGACAGCATATTAAAAAGCAGAGACATCACTTTGATGACAAAGATCCATATAGTCAAAGCTATGGTTTTTCCAGTAGTCAAGTATGGATGTGAGAGTTGGACCGTAAAGAAGGCTGACCACCAAAGAAATGATGCTTTTGAACTGGGGTGCTGGAGAATACTCTTGAGAGTCCCTTGGACTGCAAGGAGATCAAACCAGTCCATCCTAAAGTATATCAGTCCTGAATATTCATTGGAAGAACTGATGCTGAAGCTGAAGCTCTAATACTTTGGCCACCTGATGTGAAGAGTTGATTCACTGGAAAAGAACCTGATGCTGGGAAAGACTGAAGGCAGGAGAAGGGGGGAACAGAGGATGAGATGGCTGGATGGCATCACTGACTCAATGGACATGAGTTTGAGCAAGACCTGGGAGTTGGTGATGGACAGAGAAGCTTGGCATGCTGCAGTCCATGGGGTCGCAAAGAGTCAGACATGACTTAGTGACTGAACAACAACTGTTTTATATAAATTCTAAACACCGAGAGGGCAGCAACTGAGGCTACCTTGTTCACATGTTGTCCTAGCACTCAACATAAGATCTGAGGATCACACCTAAAATTTTCAGTTAATAAATACAGGTCCAAGGTCAGTATCACTGGGGACATGCAGATGAAATCTACAATGAGATTCCACTTCACATCCACCAGCACAGCTGTAATCAGAAACACAGATAAGAACAAGTGTCCACAAGGATGGAGGAAAATTGCAACCCTTTACATTGCTGGTAGAAATGTCAAGTAACACTGCTGCTTTAGAAAACAATGTCAGTTCTTCAAAAAGCTACATAAAGAGTTAATACATGACCATGCAATTCCACTTCTAGGATTATACCCAAGATAAATGAATCCATATGTCCATGAAAAACCTGTAATGTTCATAACAGCATTATTCATAATACCCCAAAAGTGGAAACAACCCAAATATTCATTTGTCCACTGATGAACAAATAACATGTCACACATCCACAAAATAAAATCAGCCATAAAAAGAAACTAAGCACCACACAGGTGAACCTTGAGAACATGATGCTAAATGAAAGAATCCACTCACAAAAGGCTGTATATTGTATGATTCCATTTATACAAGATGCCCAGAACTGAAGCCAAAGAGACAGGAAGTTTTAGATTAGTGATTGCCAGAGCCTGCAGGGAGGTGGGCAGAGGGAATAAGTGCTAATGAGTATGGGGTTTCTTTTCAGAGTGATAAAATGTCCTAGAATTAGTGATGATGCTTGTTGAAACCTTGGGTCTATACTAAAACAAACACTGAATTGTAAACTTTCAAAAGGCGGATTTTATGACATGTCATTTGTATCTCAATTTCTAAACAGCAACACAATCATACCATCTATCAGAAATATACTCTGCAGACACAGTGTCGTACATGCTAATCATTTGAGTGAAAAAGCAACTCACTCACTTCTCAGCAGATTAGGATTTGTCAGATCTCTGATCTAGAAAACAAAAGTTCGACTTGAGGAAAAGAAAAAAAGAAACTAAAGAGTAACCAATGTTCACTGCGGCACTGTTTATAATAACCAGGACATGGAAGCAACCTAGATGTCCATCAGCAGATGAATGGATAAAAAAGCTGTGGTACATATACACAATGGAGTATTACTCAGCTATTAAAAAGAATACATTTGAATCAGTTCTCATGAGGTGGATGACGCTGGAGCCAATTATACAGAGTGAAGTAAGCCAGAAAGAAAAACACCAATACAGTATACTTACACATATATATGAAATTTAGAATGATGGTAATGATAAACCTGTGCGCAAGACAGCAAAAGAGACACAGATGTATAGAACGGCCTTTTGGACTCTGTAGGAGAGGGAGAGGGTGGGATGGGTTGGCAGAGTGGCAGTGTAACATGTGTGATATCATAAGTGAAACGAATCACCAGTCCAGGTTTGATGCAGGATGCAGGATGCTTGGGACTGATGCACGGGGATAATCCAGAGAGAGGGTGTGGGGCGGGAGTGGGGAGGTGAGGGGTCGGGATTGGGAGTTCATGTATCTTTTGACCTCATGGTTATTGAGTTTTATGCTTGTTTTCTTCCTTTCTATATATTTCTTTATAATTATGCTGAGTCCAGATTCTATGTATTAGATTTATCTTACATTTAAAGTGTCTTCCTCCCATGTACATTCGTGGCTGATTAATTTCGATGTGTAGCAAAACGAATACAGTATTGTAAAGCAAAACAAACTAAAAAACTAAAAATTAATTTAAAAAAATAAAGAGTAATCGCTAGTAGGAATAAAAACAGAAAACATGGCTTAGCAATAAGAGCAGTAAAGTTTGAAAAACAAGTTCAGAAGTAACAGAAAGTAATGATCAGTAATCATGGTTTCCTACTCTCTATTTCCACTCTCTTTACTGGTGGTTGCTTTCAATTTTGTGCATGTATTTCTCAATGAAAATGGAGCTGCTTTCATTATGACATAAGTAATAAATGTTTTCATGTCCAATGTATTATTTTTAGTGGATGGGTGAGGTCGGGACAACCTCGCCCATCCGCTAATCCCAACAGTTTAGCAATCACCCAGTTTCACTGGGTCTCCTAAATATATATCCCTCTCATCTTTCTCTTTTCTGTTTCTCAATAAATGCAGTAGCCTCACAATTGGCTCTTTTGCCTCCAGCTTCATACTTTCACATTTCTTCTAGCTCCCCTCTAAGCCATCAACCCTCCACTCAAATCATTCATACAACAAATATCCAAGCCCCTACTGAACCTTCCAAAATATGTCTTCTATATCCAACACAATTTATTGAAGCTCTGCTTGGAACAGAAAAAGGTTGGAAACAACCAAAATATTCTTCAGTATTGGAATGATTAACTAAGTTGTGGGCCACCCATAAAATGGAAAATTAAGCAGCCACAAGAAAAGAAAAAGAAGGAAAATTGAGGGAGAAAAGAAGACAGTTTTAATATACAGAGAGATCTCACCAGGATAAAGGGATAAGGAATGGAGAGGACAATGGCCAATGCATGGCCAATTCATGTTGATGAATGGCAAAAACCATCACAATATTGAAAAGTAATTTCCTCCAATTAAAATACATAAATTATTTTTTTTAAAAGAAAGCATGGTATGTTATCATCTGTGGAGAAAGGAGGTGAGAGGGAAAATATAGATTCACCTCTTCTTTTTGTATTTGCTTACATTTGCAGAATACCGCTCTGGGAAGATATTCAAGAAACTCATGCAGTGGGTGTCAGAGGGTAAGGTTATTATGTAAGTGGAAAATTTTTCACCATCCACCCTTCTAGACAATTATTTTTTTAATTTTAAAACCATGTAATGTACTCTCTATTCAAAAAAACAGTATAGTGTCAATTTGATTATGCCATTTTCCTACTTAAATTCTTTAGGGTTCTCCATCACCTTTCAGTGTAAAATAAAATATCAAAGCATCAGAGCCCATCTCTCACACCTTGGACTCTATCTGTACTTCATCTCTCTGTTAATGACATCCATGTTCAAGGATTATCTCCTACAGAAAGCCTTTCCTGCCTGCATTTCCCTCTGCTGGCTCGGCATACATCCCTCATTAAGGGTCCTTTGTTAAACACCATTTTATTCCAACACCTGCCCTTGATCCCAGCTCCTTGGGGACCAGAAATAAAGTTTTCATTTCTCTATCCCCAGCTCCTAGTATGATGCATAATTCAAGGAAGGATGGAAGGGAGGAAGGAAGAAACTTCACTGAACAGATGATTCCACAAATACAATGAAAAATGTATCATTTTAATTATTCCTAATTATAAAAATTCTCCAAGAGGGAGGTGGGAGGAGGGTTCAGGATGGGAAACATGTGTACCCCATGGCAGATTCATGTTGATGTGTGGCAGAACCAATACAATATTGTAAAGTAATTAGCCTCCAATTAAAATAAATAAATTTAAATTTAAAAAAATTCTCCTTCTTCTATAACACCATCCCAGACATGGATAACGTGTCTGCATCACAGTGAAACCTGCTGAATAGACTCTGCTCAGAGACTCAACTAGGTTCACACATTATTCTCATCATTTGTCAAGCGTCTGGGACACAAGATCCCTTAGTCCTAACATGAAAAGTCAGAATGTTAAGCAGCTCTGCAAAGAAGTAGAAAAACAGAAGCCTGCAAATGAAAGCTTCAAATGATTATTAAAATAATCTAATAGAAGGTTTCATGTCTCATAAAGGACTTAAAGGAAAAAAATAAAAGCTTTCCAGCAGCAGACAAGGAGGTCCTTTTCTAAGAAGAGTTGTTCATACCTTCCTACAAACACAAGATCCACAGGAAGCTGTGGGCTCCGTTGTATCGTATGAAGTTTTAGAATTATCTGTTTCTCATCCCACTCTCCCTCCAGGTGAGTACCAACAATGCCAACACAATCACAACTTCCACTGTGGACTCCTGTCCTGGTTGGTTTTTTTCCCCCTCTTTTTCATTGACTGTCAGAGATAACCCACACTGAAGAAGCCAAGTTTCCACTCTGGAGGCAACAGACAAAAACAGCCCACAAAACTGACTGGATCGTAATTCCCAAATTATACTAATGAAGTGAAATCTCGGTCCTGCAAATGTAAAGTGCTGTTCCATTGAATCCCGGAGCATCAGGTCTCACAGTCGTAAGCCGATACAAAGACCACTTTCACCACGTCCTCATAAAGGTCCAGGTTCAAACAGTCCATTCCTCCTTGGCAGTCAGCTCAAACCCCGCTGCCGCCGCAGTGTCTGCTACTGCCAAGCCAAAAGCACACGTGAAGTCAAAGTGATCCTCTTACCTCTAGGACTGTATTTGGGCTACACACTCTGCCCAGGTGCCGTGAACACCTATTATTTTTGCTCACCTGGCACCCATTTCCTTCCTGTTCTTCTAAGAGCAAGTGACATCTCTTTGAAAACCACTTCTTCAGCTGAGAGTATGATGCTGGGTGTGGTGGGGGGAGCTGGATAACTGCTCCACCTCCCATGACTCAGGTCTGATGATTTTCATCACCACATTCTTTTGACCATAGGGATACAATTAGGGACAGACAGAAGACCTAATTACAGTTAATCTCAGAACTTCTGCTGGTGCTATGAGGGGGAAAAAAATCTTTCTTCCAGTTTTTTTATCAGTAGAAAGGATGCTGAAGCTGAAACTCCAATACTTTGGCCACCAGATGCAAAGAAATGACTCATCTGAAAAGACCCTGATGGTTGGAAAGATTGAAGGCAGGAGGAGAAGGGGACAACAGAGGATGAGACGGTTGGATGGTATCACCAACTAAATGGATATGAGTTTGCGTAAACCCCGGGATTTGGTGATGGACAGGGAGGCCTGGTGTGCTGCAGTCCATGGGTTCACAAAGAGTTGGACAGGACTGAGCAACTGAACTAAACTGAACTAAGAAGGGATACTACCCAAACGTGAAGCCTATACAGAAGAAGAGCTGTCAAGAGAGAGCCAGAAAGAGAGACCTGGAGATGCTGCCAGAGGTCCTGGATCCAGCCATGTCTGGGGCCACAGCTGCACTTGAACTTCCCAGTCGTGAGAGCCCCTCCCCCAGCTTTTTATCACTCTTGAGAGTCCCCTGGACAGCAAGGAGATCAAACCAGTCATGTAATGTAATGTAAAGTCACTCAGTCGTGTCCGACTCTTTGTGACCCCATGGATGCAGCCCACCAGGCTCCTCAGTCCATGAGATTCTCCAAGCAAGAATACTGACAAACCAGTCAAGTCTAATGGAAATCAACCCTGAATATTCATTGGAAGGACTGATGTTAAAGATGAAGCTCCCAATATTTTGGTCACCTGAAGCAAAGAGCAGACTCACTGGAAAAGACACTGATGCTGGGAAAGACTGAGGGCAGAAGGGAGTGGCATGAGATGGATGAGATGGCTGGACTGCATCACCGATTCAATGGACATGAGTTTAAGCCAACTCCAGGAGTTAGTGAAGGACAGGGAAGCCTGGCATGCTGCAGCTCATGGGGTCACAGAATTGGACATGACTTAGTGACTAAACAACAATAACAAGAAGCCAGCTTTAAGAATCTTTTCCTTCACTTGCCTCTGTGGGCTGTTTTTTTTTTTTTTTAACAGAGAAAGTGAGATATATTTAAATACTATAACAGTTACCTCATATGCTGCTGGCATATTCATATTCACAGCTTATAAAGTAAAAAACCTAAACGTTTAAGGTCAGCTCTGAAATAGATGCATTTTCATCAATACATTCACTAGGTCTGGTCTTCTGAAATGAGGTAAGTCAAATAATTGAGATTATTTGTTAAAGAACAAACTCAAAATGTCAGCAGCAAATTTCAGTTAAAGTAACCTGGAAACCAATGTTCCCATAACTGCAGTACAAAGTTTGGGCTTTTGTTTTATACACAAAAACAAAATTAACTTATATGCAACTCTTTTGTGTAGCCCTCTCCTTTTTCCCTCTTTCCTCTCCTCAGACCTAAGCAAAAAGCTAAAATCGCTGGAGGAAGCTGAGTGGACAAGAGAACCAAGCTCCTTGGTTCTGCCCACAAAGTGCTGCCTTAACTATCTATGTAGGACCTATCCACCCCCATCATCCTCTCACTCTACTGCCACTAATCACAAATGGAATGACATTCAAGTCCCTTCAAGCCCTGTGAGTTTATGACTCTATTCGGCCTCAGTTGTTATGCCTGTAAACTAGGGGTAATATCTCAAAGGATCCTTGGGAGGATGAGATACAGCAAAAAGACTATTTGCCAAAGGTTTCTTTAAAAAGTATCTGATACCCTTTATTCCCTTGGCAGTTTCTCAACATTGTAGCCAGTAACAACAAAAAGGTAAGATCATTCCAGAAATTGTTAAACCATGCTTAAATGTGTAAAGCACTCAGAGGATACAGAGATTAAAGCAGGACGAAAAAATTGCTTCCCATGCAGAATGAGACATCTAACAATTACACAAAGTGGCTCAGAGGTTAAAGCGTCTGCCTGCAATGCGGGAGACCTGGGTTCAATCCCTGGGTCGGGAAGATCCCTGGAGAAGGAAATGGCAACCCACTCCAGTACTCTTGCCTGGAGAATCCCATGGACAGAGGAGCCTAGTGGGCTACAGTCCACAGGGTCGCAAAGAGTCAGACACTACTGAGCGACTTCACTTCACTTCTTCAAAGAAAATATACACGTTTCCCTCAAACAACAACAAAACACTTGAGAACACAGAGGATAAAAACACTACTTCTTCCTGGAGGAAAGGGGTCAGAGAGGAGAGGGCATTCAATCACGCCTTGACACCTGGGTCAGCATTACCCTAGCAAACCATTCCCAGACAGGAAATCAACTGACTTCACCTATACAAACAGAGATGGCACACACAGTTTTATCATCTCATTATCCTCAATGCCACATCAAACAACTACTGTAAAATGATACATGGAAATTAAAATAGATTTGATACCTTTTTATAAAATAATCAGCAGTGTAGAACACTGTTAGAAAAGCTTTCTCAAAGAGCACTGTATATTTTGTTAACTGGAGGGAACTTAAGTAAAATTCGAAAGTATCTCTATTGTTTCCCAGACAATTCTTGCTGCCTTAACTTTCTAGTGAAACTAAATTCCTTGAGAGTAAAGCCCAGGGCTATTTACTTCTTTGTGTACCTCATCTTGCCAGGTGCTCATTAAATTAAAATATTTAAAAAAAAACCTCACACCTAAAAGGTGTTACATGAATAGGGCGAAAATGTCACCCCCAGAAACCTTAAATTACTTACATTTCCTAGAATACACCAATGCATTTGTACAATGATTTGTCTATACCCAAGCTATTCTCCTTGCAAGGTCCTTCAAGCTGCCCCGCCATCCCCAACTGCTGAAAATGTTTCCTCCAAAGCCTAGCTTAATGCATCTTTTTCTTTGAGCACCTCCTGACTTGTCCAGGAAGAAAGAATACTTTCTTCCTCTCCAACTGCTTTGTACATACTCCTCCCAGAATGCAGTCACGATGGAAAAATGATGCTTGCATGTACTCATGAATCTGTGTGTATGAGAGAGAGACAGAGAAGAAAGAGAGACCTACCAACAAGTAAATGCCTTGAGGTAGGGCATAAGTCTTTCTTTTCTTTATGCCCATTACACAGGACACAGTCTCATATGTGTGTCAAATAAAAATTTGTTGAATTAAATTAAATAAAGAAAAAACAGATTCAATACGACCTGAATCAAAACCCCCACAGGTTATCTGATTGTATCAATAACACGACACTCAAGTGTATAAGTAGAGGCAAAAGATCTAGAAGAACCAACACAATATTGATGAGCAAAACAAAGTTTTGCTTTGTTTTGGAGGAAAGATATTATGCAACTTCAAGACGTACTATAAAACTACAGTAACCAAGATATGCACTGGTTAAAGAACATACAACTAGATTAATGGAACTGCAGAGAGAGACCAGAAATAGACTTCCATAAACACAATCAAATGATCTTTGACAAAGGAGCAAAAGCAATAAAACAGAGCTACAGCAGTCTTTTCAACAACTGTTGGTACAACTGGACATTCACATGGAAACAAACAAACAAAAAAATCTAGACACAGACCACTCTTCAAAACACAATGTCAAGGGATTGTGAAGACAAGCAACAGACTGGCAGAAAATATTTGCTGATGACACATCTGACAAAAGACTGTTATCCAAAGTAAACAACCTTTAAAGCTCAACAATAAGAAAACAATCTGATAAAAAAGGCCACGCCTTAACAGAAACCACATCAAAGAAGATATACAGGTGGCAAAGATGCTCAGCATGTCAACCAAAAAATGCAAATTAAAACAAGATACCATTATAACACACCTTAGAATGGCTAAAATCGGAAACACTGACACCACCAAATGCTGACAAGGTGTGTAGCAATAGGAACTCTCATACACTGCTGGTAAGAATGCACAATGGCACAGACACTTTAGAAGACAGTTTGGCAGTTTCTTACAAAACTAAACATACTCTTGCTATGTGACCCAATAATCACATTCCTTGGAATTTACCCAAAGGAGCTGTAAATTTTATATACACACAAGAAACCTTCACCCAGATGTTTATAGCAGCTTTATTCATAATTGTCAAAACTCAGAAGGAAGCAAGATGCCTCTCAGTAAGTGAATGGATAAACTGTGGTACATCCAGACAATGCATCATTATTCAGCACTAAAAATAAATGAGCTATCAAGCTATGAAAAGGCATGGAGGAAACTTAAATGCATATTCTTAAGTGAAAGAAGTTCATCTGAAAAGGCTATATATCGTATGATTCCAAATATAAGATATTACAGAAAAGGCAGAACTTAAGGAGACAGTAAAAAGATAGTGGTTGCCAGTGGGGAGGAGGAAAAGGGATGAATAGGCAGAGAACAGAGGATTTTAAGGGCAATAAAAATATTCTGCATGATACTATAGTGATGAATATATGTCACTGTACATTTGTCTAAATCTATAAAACATTCAACACCAAGAAAGAACCATTAAGTAAATTACAGTTGATTGCTGAACAACACAGGTATGAACTGTGAGGGTACAATTATATGTTTTTTTTTTCCCAAAAGATACATACATCAGTACTGTCATACATGATCTGCAGTTTGTGGAATCCTGGAATGCAGAACCGCAGATATGGAGGGCCAACCCTAAAGTTATGCAAGGATTTCTGATTGCACAAGGAGTCAGAGTCCGTAACCTTTAAGTTTTTCAAGTGTCAAGCGTAATTACTTTCGGTGATTATATATATCAATGTAGGTTTATCAGTTGTAACAAACGTATCATTGTAGTGGAGGATGTTGACAATGCGAGAAGCTAAGCATGTGTTGAGGCAGGGAATACACGGGAATCAAATCCCTTATGATTGTACAGTGGAAGTGAGAAATAGATTTAAGGGACTAGATCTGATAGATAGAGTGCCTGATGAATTATGGACGGAGGTTTGTGACACTGTACAGGAGACAGGGATCAAGACCATCCCATAGAAAAGAAATGCAAAGAAGCAAAATGGCTGTCTGAGGAGGGCTTACAAATAGCTGTGAAGAGAAGAGAGGCGAAAAGCAAAGGAGAAAAGGAAAGATATAAGCATCTGAATGCAGAGTTCCAAAGAACAGCAAGAGATAAGAAAGCCTTCCTCAGCGATCAGTGCAAAGAAATAGAGGAAAACAACAGAATGGGAAAGACTGGAGATCTCTTCGAGAAAATTAGAGATACCAAGTGGACATTTCATGCAAAGATGGGCTTAATAAAGGACAGAAATGGTATGGACCTAACAGAAGCAGAAGATATTAAGAAGAGGTGGCAAGAATACATGGAAGAACTGTACAAAAAAGATCTTCATGACCCAGATAATCACGATGGAATGACCACTCATCTAGAGCCAGACATCCTGGAAAGTGAAGTCAAGTGGGCCTTGGAAAGCATCACTATGAACAAAGCTAGTGGAGATGATGGAATTCCAGTTGAGCTATTTCAAATCCTGAAAGATGATGCTGTGAAAGTACTGCCCTCAATATGCCAGCAAATTTGGAAAACTCAGCAGTGGCTACAGGACTGGAAAAGGTCAGTTTTCATTCCAATCCCAAAGAAAGGCAATGCCAAAGAATGCTCAAATTACTGCACAATTGCACTCATCTCACACACTACCAAAGTAATGCTCAAAATTCTCCAAGCCAGGCTTCAGCAATACATGAGCCATGAACTTCCAGATGTTCAAGTTGGTTTTACAAAAGGCAGAGGAACCAGAGATCAAATTGCCAACATCTGCTGGATCATGGAAAAAGCAAGAGAGTTCCAGAAAAACATCTATTTCTGCTTTATTGACTATGCCAAAGCCTTTGACTGTGTGGATCACAATAAACTGTGGAAAATTCTGAAAGAGATGGGAATACCAGACCACCTAACTTGCCTCTTGAAAAACCTAAATGCAGGTCAGGAAGCAACAGTTAGAACTGGAGTGGAACAACAGACTGGTTCCAAATAGGAAAAGGAGTATGTCAAGGCTGTATATTATCACCCTGCTTATTTAACTTCCATGCAAAGTACATCATAAGAAATGCTGGGCTGGAAGAAGCACAAGCTGGAATTAAGACTGCCGGGAGAAATATCAATAACCTCAGATAGGCACATGACACCACCCTTATGGCAGAAAGTGAAGAGGAACTAAAAAGCCTCTTGATGAAAGTGAACGAGGAGAGTGAAAAAGTTGGCTTAAAGTTCAACATTCAGAAAATGAAGATCATGGCATCTGGTCTCATCACTTCATGGCAAATAGATGGGGAAACAGTGGAAACAGTGTCAGACTTTGTATTTTTGGGCTCCAAAATCACTGCAGATGGTGACTGCAGCCATGAAATTAAAAGACGCTTACTCCTTTTAAGGAACGTTATGACCAACCTAGATAGCATATTCAAAAGCAGAGACATTACTTTGCCAACAAAGGTCTGTCTAGTCAAGGCTATGGTTTTTCCAGTGGTCATGTATAGATGTGAGAGTTGGACTGTGAAGAAAACTGAGTGCCGAAGAATTGATGCTTTTGAACTATGGAGTCAGAGAAGACTCTTGAGAGTCCCTTGGACTGCAAGGAGATTCAACCAGTCCATTCTAAAGGAGATCAGCCCTGGGTGTTCTTTGGAAGGAATGATGCTAAAGCTGAAACTCCAATACTTTGGCCACCTTATGCAAAGAGTTGACTCATTGGAAAAGACTCTGATGCTGGGAGGGATTGAGGGCAAGAGGAGAAGAGGATGACAGAGGATGAGATGGCTGGATGGCATCGCCGACTCGATAGACATGAGTCTGAATGAACTCCGGGAGTTGGTGAGGGACAGGGAGGCCTGGCGTGCTGCAATTCATGGGGTCACAAAGAGTCGGACACGACTGAGTGACTGAACTGACTGACTGACTCTTTACCCTCCTCTAAATTTTGTTCTGAACCTAAAACCACTCAAAAAGAAAAATCCTTTTTCTAAAAGAGGAAAGAAAATTAAGAGGAAAAAGAGTTATCACTAGGACCATGTATCTTTCCCATAATATTGGACTTCCAAAATTCAGAATAAATTGGTAAGTGTCAGACTGAGACTAAAGTCATTTGCACATAAACTAAAACATTGGAAACCAAGGAAAATAGACAATGAATAGCCTCCTAAGAAGTCCTTTGTGTTGATAAGAAGTCCATTTCATGTTCAAGAATTAAGTTTAGGAGTCTTTCAAGGCTTGTGAGCTGTGTTCTCAACAATTGTTAATTTACTAACAACTTGAGATGCTGCCAAACATTATAGAAACTGAATGGAAGTGAAAATGAACATAAAATAAATACATGTAAACAAATATAACTAATTTAACTAATGTTTAAAGTGAATGCAAGATATGGGCAAAGATGACCCATACAATAATCAATCTGGACATGAAACCACTCTAAAGGGCTGAAAAAAAAGCGTATCTTAAAAATGTGATTCAATCGGATACCTATATCCAATTCTGGGATCAATCAGACATTGGACCTTTTAAAATGAGAAATGTTCAGTACTGGCCAGAAGGTCCTTGGTAAAAGTTTGACACAGATCAGTGTACATGCAAATAAGACTGCAACCCTGTTGCAAAGCAGAGCAACAGGTGGCTTTCTCACAGAAGGAGAAACAGACTATCAATTACCATTCAAGTTAGAGGAATATGGCCAACACACACTGTCATTGTAATCAAAGCTCCTGACCACACAAAAGATAAATGCTAATAATTCAGGGCATCCTTTGAGGAACAACAAAAATTTAAATGCCAATAATTACAATACCAGATGGAGAAACAAAAAGAAGTCCAGCTACCAATCTCCTAACACTCTATATGGAGTCACAGACTATGGTCCTGACCCCCATCACTCTCACAACCTAGCTGGGGCGAGACATCAGCAGACAAGTATCTTTAGTAATCGTTTTATCAGAGTAAACAGATACTACTGTGTCAACATATGGAAATACTTAAGGGGCAGAAAGGAAAGAGATTAGGTAAGGTCTGCAGGAGGCTTCCCAGGCGGCTCAGTGGTAGAGTCTGCCTGCCAATGAAGGAGACTCAGTTCCCATCCGAGCTGGGAAGATCCCCTGGAGAAGGAACTGGAAACCCACTCTAGTATTCTTGCCTGGGAAATTCCACAGAAAAGTCTGGCAAGCTACAGTTCACAGGGTAACAAGAGTTGGACACGACTTAGCAACTGAACAACAACTACTACTACTGTTCTACTTAGTTCTTCACATGTGCTAAAGTGCTAGGGACAGCAGAATAAATAGGACAAGTCCTCAAGAAGCATAATCTACAGTAAAAAAAAAAACTAGCGGTAAGTATACAGCAGTGTTACAGATACTGACACCCAGTGTCCTGATTCCTTCACAATTAATGAGAGGAGCCTAGGACTCCTCTGTCAATGGAATTTTCCAGGCAATATACTGGAATGGGTTGCCATGTCCTACTACACTGGATCTTCCCAACCCAGGGATCAAACCCCAATCTCCTGCATTGGCAGATGGATTCTTTACCCTGGCACCACCTGGGAAGTCTAAACCTACATCTGTCTAACTTAAAATTCGGAGAACCTCATCAAGAAAATAGGGTTGAAAGAAAAGGAAGTAGGAAATAAAAGACAAGAAAATGAGAGACAACTGTCCTCAAACCAAACTGCCTAATGCTCAGAATTAGGCAGAGCCCCAAGACCCAGCTGTTTTGGAGGACGGAGGAACTTCTCATCAAACTAGATCGGCCAGTGCGCGACTTGGCGACGTGATTATAATCTTTACTTGCCCTCCTCCAACCACTTGGTTTACCCATCCCAACCCTGTCGAGGAACCTGGCTACCCCCACCCATCATCAGGGAATCGAGAGAGCCCTTGGTGGGCGGGGATGGCCGCCCTCCGGGGACGGAGCCCGGGGCGTTCGCCTCCCGCGAGTATCGGTGCGCAGCTGCCGAGCTTCCCTGGGCCCGGGGCCGCTGGGGATTGCCACAACCGCAGGAGCCCGCGAGGGACGGCGCGCCTGCCTCGGGCCCAGCCTCTTCGCCCCCCGCTGCCCAGCCTAGCAGCAAGAACAGCGACAACAAGAGGACGAGAGTGAGCCCGGCGCCGCATCCTCGAGCTGGCCCTAGCGCGGGCGCAGCCATGTTGTCCCGCGAGCCATGTGACCCTGTAGGTCACGTGTCCCCGCCCTCCTTAAAGGGGCCAAGCCCGAGGCTGACTTGAGACGTGGCCTTGAGTTGTCCTCTCTCCTCTTTTCTCAAGGTAGATCTCCTTTAGAGCCTTCCTCCTTGGCTCTGCTTACGTAAAAACATAAAAAGCCCAGAAGGCATGAGCTTCTACAGCCTGTGCGCCCCATTATTATTTTTTGGTTGAAAAATTATAGTCAAGTTTATTGAGCATTTGTTATGTGCCAGGCTTCCCTCCTAGCTCAGTCGGTAAAGCATCTGCCTGCAATGCAGGAGACATGTGTTCAATTCCTGGGTCGGGAAGATCCCCTGGAGAAGGAAATGGCACCCCACTCCAGTATTCTTGCCTGGAGAATCCCATGGACAGAGGAACCTGGCGGGCTACAGTCCATGGGGTTGCAAGAGTCGGACACGACCAAGTGACTTTCACTACTACGTGCCAGGCAACAGGCTAGGTGAACATTTTACTTTTTGAAATTTAATTTACTCCTCAGGTGGACCCTGAATATTGAGTTCATGGAACAATTAAGTGATCGGCCCAAGGTTACAAGGCAAATAAATGTTTGAAGAGATTTAAACCCAGCCACACTAGGTCTCTTGGAGAAGGCAATGGCACCCCACTCCACTACTCTTGCCTGGAAAATCCCAGGAAGAGCCTGGTAGGCTTCAGTCCGTGGGGTCGCTAAGACTCAGACACGACTGAGCGACTTCACTTTCATTTTTCACTTTCATGCATTGGAGAAGGAAATGGCAACCCAGTATTCTTGCCTGGAGAATCCCTGGGACGGCGGAGCATGGTGGGCTGCCCTCTATAGGGTCGCACAGCGTCGGACACGACTGAAGCGACTTAGCAGCAGCAGCATACTAGGTCTCTAATACATACCTTAAAACCTTACGGGGTTTTGTTTGTTTGTTTACATAATTTTGGCTCTGCTGGCGCTTTGTTGTGGCTCTTGGGCACCTGGGTTTCTCTCATTACCTCAGGCAGCGGCTTCACTTGCGGCGCAAGAGCTTCTCAACCAAGCGCTGACTTCTCTCTTGGAGGACGGGCTCTAAAACGCGCAGGCTCAATAGCTGTGGCGCTGGGCTTTGTTGCTCTTTGCCATGGAGTATCTTAATTACTCGACCAGGGATAGAACCAGTGTTACCTGCATGGGAACGTGGATGCTTAACCCCTGGACAACCAGGGAAGTCCCAAACCCTCATTTTTAAACATTATCCTATTATGTAGGCATGCATCTCAATAAGCTTCACTTAACAGGAAAATGGAAGATGAAAGTGTTGAAGGAACCCTCTCCAAGGGGTTGTTGTTGTTGTTGCCCTTGTTTAGTCACTGCGTGGGGTCCGCCACTTTTGCCACCCCAAGGACTGTAGCCCCGGCCAGGCTTTTCTGTCCATGGGATTTCCCAAGCAAGAATACTGGCGTAGATTGCCATTTCCTTCTCCAGAGAATACAGTTAGAGAAATCCAGGCTGTGGCTCTCAAAGTGTTGTCCCAGACCAGCAGCATCAGCATCACCTGGGAACTTGTTAGAGCTTCAGTACTCAATCAGGATGTCTGGAGACCAGACACAGTAATCTGTGCTTTTAACAAGTTCTCCAGATGATTTTAAAGCACACTCGTGCACACTAAAGTTTGAGAACCACTGTTTTATAGGACCCAATTTCTTCAGGGGGAAAAAAAAAAAGGCAAAACGAAAACCTAAAGGAGGGGAACTATAGGCTAAAAATGAAATCTCAACCAATTGCAATATATATGAATCTTGTCTAAATATGAATCCAAACCTATTGATCTCAATTTTTTAGGATAATCAGGGAAATATAGCCATTAAATCAAATTATGATATCTTATAAAATTAAGAAATACTGTCAATTTTGTTTTTAGTTCTTTAATAGTGATCATGGTGTTTGTGGGTTTTTTTTAATCAATATAATTATTTTGGTTGTGCTATATTTCGTTGCTACACGTTGGCTTTCTATACTTGCAGAGAGTAAGGTTTACTCTCCAGTTGCAGTGTGCAGGCTTGTCGTTTTGGTAGCTTGTCTTGTTGAGGAGCACGGACTCTAGTTGCATGGGCTCAGTAGTTATGATACACCAGCTCAGCTTCCCCGTGGCATTTGGGATCTTCCTGGATCAAGGATGGAACTCAGTGTCTGCTACATTACAAGGTGGATTCTTACCTACTGGACCATCGGGGAAGCCCTTGTGGGTATGTTTATTTTTAAATTGTTTACCGTTTGTTTATTTTTATTTTTGGCCACACTGGATCTTCATTGCTGAATGAACATTTTGTCTAGTTGCAGTGCATGGTCTTCTCATTACGGTGACTTCTCTGGTATTGCAGAGCACCAGCTCTAGAACACAGGCTCAACAGTTGTGGCTCATGGGCTTAGTTGCCCCATGACATGTGTGATCCTCCTGAATCAGGGATGGATTCCCTGTCCCCTACATTGGAAAGCAAATTCTTAACCACTGAACTACCAGGGAAGTCCCTGTGGGTATGTTTTTTTTTTTTTAAGAATCTCTTCCTTTGAGATATATATATTGAAATAGCTAATAGATAAAAAGACATGCTGTTGCCAAGGAGTTACTTCTCAAAATCCGGTAAGTAGGGGGATGGCTAGAGATGAAGCACAGTTAGCCATGACTTGGTCATTGTTAAAGCTGGTTTATGGGGTTTTCCTTGAGTGTTTATTGTTCTACTCTTTCTAGTTTATGTGTGAATTTTTTTTAATGTAAAGGAAAGTTCTTTGGTGACCATTTTGCAATACGTACAAATATGGAATCATTCTGTTGTACCTGAAACTAATGTCATATGTTAGTTGTATCTCATTTGGGGGGAAAAAATGTGACAAAAGTGTTTTAAGTCCTTTCATACTTGCTATTTTGCAGTTTGCCATGAGCTTTCACACATTTCCTCATTTGAAATCACAGCCACTTGGCAAGAAACCCACTATTTCTATACTCATTTAACAGTTGATGAGGCTAAAAGGTCAATGCTTTAACCAAGGTTTTACATATTAACTATGCATAAATATAGATTCCAGGTCAGAGATTATCTTTATCAGTCTCAACACAAGCCTGTTGCCCTATCGAGCCCTGAATTCCTTTAATTCATGGTCCTGACTCACTATTAGGCAATAAGCTTCATAAAGGCAAGTATCCTGCTTATTTGTTCACCATTATATTAGCAAAAGTGCCAAGACCTTGCATTTAACAAAAACTTAGTGAACATTTATTTAATTAATGAAAAAGTGAGGGCAATAATCATGACCACTTTCTCATAAAGAGAAGCAAATTGTTGAGAAAATAATGCAGATTTTAGACTCAGAAAGAGTCATGTTAAAAGCTAGCCATTTATAAGAGGTATTCACCTTTTAAGCCATTATTTCTTCACCTGAGAAGTGGGAATAATAACAGTACCTTATTACATATTTTATGAAGATTAAATGAGATAAAGATGTACACGGCTTAGCATTCCACAGTACCTCAAAAAAAATTTGCTATTGGAACTTTCCTGGTGATCCAGTGGCTAAGACTCCAAGCTCCCACTGCAGGGGGTCTGGGTTCGATTCCACATCAGGGAACTAGATCCCACATAACAACTAAGACCCCAGTGCAGCCACATAAATAAAAATAAATATCTGTCAAGTGTTTGCTATTATTAATCATCATTATCAAAGATGGAAACTTTGTTGATTCTCCAGAACTATCAACTTTCTCTCTCAATTCCAGGAGGCCTTACAAATAGCTGAGAAAAGAAGAGAAGAGAAGCTAAAGGCAAAGGAGAAAAGGAAATGAACTCTGAATGCAGAGTTTCAAAGAATAGCAAGAAGAGATAAGAAAATCTTCCACGGCGATCAATGCAAAGAAATAGAAGAAAACAATAGAATGGGGAAAACTAGAGAACTCTTCAAGAAAATTAGAGATACCAAGGGAACATTTCATGCAAAGATGAGCACAATAAAGGGCAGAAATGATATGGACCTAACGGAAGCAGAAGATATTAAGAAGAGGTAGCAAGAAAACACAGAAGAACTATCCAAAAAAGATCTTCATGAGCCAGATAACCACGAAGGATTGATCACTCATCTAGAGCCAGACATCCTGGAATGTGAAGTCAAATGAGCCTTAGGAAGCCTCACTACGAACAAAGCTAGTGGAGGTGATGGAATTCCAGTTGAGCTATTACAAATCCCAAAAGATAATGCTGTGAAAGTGCTGCACTCAATATGCCAGCAAATTTGGAAAACTCAGCAGTGGCCACAAGACTGGAAAAGGTCAATCTCAAAGAAAGGCAATGCCAAAGAATGTTCAAACTACCGCACAACTGCATTCATCTCACGTGCTACCAAAGTAATGCTCAAAGTTCTCCAAGCCAGGCTTCAACAGTACATGAACCGTGAACTTCCAGATGTTTGAGCTGGATTTACAAAAGGCAGAAGAACCAGAGATCAAATTACCAACATCCACTGGATCATCAAAAAAGCAAGAGAGCTCCAGAAAAAAGCATCTACTTTTGCTTTATTGACTACACCAAAGCCTTTGACTGTGTGGATCACAGCAAATTGTGGAAAATTCTTCAAGGACCAGACCACCTGACCTGCCTCCTGAGAAATCTGTATGCAGGTCAAGAAGCAACAGTTAGAACTGGACATGGAACAACAGGCTGGCTCCAAATCAGGAAAGGAGTATGTCAAGGCTGTATATTGTCACCCTGCTTATTTAACTTATATGCAGAGTACATCGTGAGAAATGCCAGGCTGGATGAAGCACAAGCTGGACTTAAGACTGCCAGGAGAAGTATCAGTAACCTCAGATATACAGATGACACCACCCTCATGGCAGAAAGCAAAGAAGAACTAAAGAGGCTCTTATGAAAGTGAAAGAAGAGAGTGAAAAAGTTGGCTTAAAACTTTCAAAGTTCTCCAAGCCAGGCTTCAACAGTACATGAACCGTGAACTTCCAGATGTTTGAGCTGGATTTACAAAAGGCAGAAGAACCAGAGATCAAATTACCAACATCCACTGGATCATCAAAAAAGCAAGAGAGCTCCAGAAAAAAGCATCTACTTTTGCTTTATTGACTACACCAAAGCCTTTGACTGTGTGGATCACAGCAAATTGTGGAAAATTCTTCAAGGACCAGACCACCTGACCTGCCTCCTGAGAAATCTGTATGCAGGTCAAGAAGCAACAGTTAGAACTGGACATGGAACAACAGGCTGGCTCCAAATCAGGAAAGGAGTATGTCAAGGCTGTATATTGTCACCCTGCTTATTTAACTTATATGCAGAGTACATCGTGAGAAATGCCAGGCTGGATGAAGCACAAGCTGGACTTAAGACTGCCAGGAGAAGTATCAGTAACCTCAGATATACAGATGACACCACCCTCATGGCAGAAAGCAAAGAAGAACTAAAGAGGCTCTTATGAAGTGAAAGAAGAGAGTGAAAAAGTTGGCTTAAAACTCAGCATTCAGAAAACTAAGATCATGGCATCTAGTTCCATCACTTCATGGCAGATAGATGGGGAAAGAGTGGAAACAGTGCCAGACATTATTTTGGGGGGCTCCAAAATCACTGCAGATGGTGTTTGCAGTCATGAAATTAAAAGATGCTTGCTCCTTGGAAGAAAAGTTGTGACCAACCTAGACAGCATAAACAGAGACATAAAGCAGAGACATTACTTTGCCAACAAAGGTCTGTCTACTAAAACCTATGGTCTTTCCAGTAGTCATGTATGGATGTGAGAGTTGGACTAGAAAGAAAGCTGAGAACTGAAGAATTGATGCTTTTGGACTGGTGTTGGAGAAGACCCTTGAGAGTCCCTTGGACAGCAAGGAGATCCAACCAGTCCATCTTAAAGGAAATCAGTTCTGAATATTCATTGGAAGGACTGATGTTCAAGCTGAAATTCCAATCCTTTGGCCACCTGATGCAAAGAACTGACTCATTTGAAAAGACCCTGATGGTGGGAAAGATCGGAGGTGGGAGGAGAAGGGGATGACCAAGTATGAGATGGTTGGACAACATCATTGAGTTGATGGACATGAGTTTGAGTAGGCAGCAGTAGAACCTTAGGTTGGAGTTGGAAATGGACTGTAGCCTGCCAGATTTGTCTGTCTATGGGGATTCTCCAGGAAAGAATTTCAAAGAGGGCTGCCATGCTCTACTCCAGGGAATCTTCCCAACCCAAGGATAGAACCAAGGTATTCCACACTGCAGACAAATTCTTTACTGTCTGAGCCACCAGGGAATTTGCTCACGTCTGGAGGGTGAGCAAAATTCTAGATAAATTGTCCTAGGTGGTTCAGACTTGATTGCTGAGCTGTACTTTTAACTCTAATTCCTAAATCAACCTTCTCACCTAGGGATTTCTCAGTTTTTTCCACTTGTTCATTGATTCACTTCAGTTCAGTCCAGTTGCTCAGTCATGTCCGACTCTTTGCAAACCCAGGACTGCAGCATGCCAGGCCTCCCTGTCCACCACCAACTCCCAGAGCCTACTCAAACTTATGTCCATCGAGTCAGTGATGCCATCCAACCATCTTATCCTCTGTCATCCCCTTTGAACACCACAGTTCAAAAACACCAATTCTTCAGTGCTCAGCTTTCTTTCTAGTCCAACACTCACATCTATACATGACTACTGGAAAAACCATAGCATTGAGTAGATGGACCTTTGTTGGCAAAGTAATGTCTCTGCTTTTTAATATGCTGTCTAGGTTGGTCATAACTTTTCTTCCAAGGAGCAAGCATCTTTTAATTTCATGACTGCAAACACCATCTGCAGTGATTTTGGAGCCCCCCAAAATAATGTCTGGCACTGTTTCCCCATCTATTTGCCATGAAGTGATGGAACTAGATGCCATGATCTTAGTTTTCTGAATGCTGAGTTTTAAGCCAACTTTTTCACTCTCTTCTTTCACTTTCATAAGAGCCTCTTTAGTTCTTCTTTGCTTTCTGCCATGAGGGTGGTGTCATCTGTATATCTGAGGTTACTGATACTTCTCCTGGCAGTCTTAAGTCCAGCTTGTGCTTCATCCAGCCTGGCATTTCTCACGATGTACTCTGCATATAAGTTAAATAAGCAGGGTGACAATATACAGCCTTGACATACTCCTTTCCTGATTTGGAGCCAGCCTGTTGTTCCATGTCCAGTTCTAACTGTTGCTTCTTGACCTGCATACAGATTTCTCAGGAGGCAGGTCAGGTGGTCTGGTCCTTGAAGAATTTTCCACAATTTGCTGTGATCCACACAGTCAAAGGCTTTGGTGTAGTCAATAAAGCAAAAGTAGATGCTTTTTTCTGGAGCTCTCTTGCTTTTTTGATGATCCAGTGGATGTTGGTAATTTGATCTCTGGTTCTTCTGCCTTTTGTAAATCCAGCTCAAACATCTGGAAGTTCACGGTTCATGTACTGTTGAAGCCTGGCTTGGAGAACTTTGAACATTACTTTGGTAGCGCGTGAGATGAATGAGTTGTGCGGTAGTTTGAACATTCTTTGGCATTGCCTTTCTTTTGGATTGGGATGAAAATTGACCTGTTCCAGTCCTGTGGCCACTGCTGAGTTTTCCAAATTTGCTGGCACATTGAGTGCAGCACTTTCACAGCATCATCTTTCGGGATTTGAAATAGTTCAACTGGAATTCCATCACCTCCACTAGCTTTGTTCATAACTTTGTTCTCACACTTTTCCTGTTAATCAGGGTCATTTTCGCTGCCAAGTTAGAGACTCCCTGTCTTGCCTGGTGACTCCTGAATACAGACAGTCCAAAGTGCCCCAATGGCAGTCATGGCTTATAGTCCATTGGAAACTTTCCTGGGCACAGAAACAGTATACCCACTAAGAGACCAGGACAATGTGAGCCTCTTCTGTTGAACCACTGAGTGATGCTGGCGCCCCCTGCCCAGTGCATATCTTGGCAGGTAGCATGTCCTCAGGACCTTCCCATAGAGTATGGTGCTCGGTGGGTCTTCTAGCCTCTCAGAATAAATCCAAATAGCGTTTCTACTTCCCTGAACTGCAAAGTCCTTTATTCCATGTGACTCAGCAACCCATGCATTTCACCTTCATTTGAATTAGTCACAGACTTCTCACAGCTTCTAGATCCATGCCAGCAGTGAGTCTGTCCCTATCCCTGGGGTCCTTGCTGAGGTATGAAATCCCAAGTCCAAAGTCAGTCCTTCCAAGTCAGTACATTCTTGCCTATCCATTCTTATATTTCGGATCATTAATCAGATGCCCACATGGTTCCGGCCCAGGGTTTTACTCCCCTGGCTATGGTTCGTATGTGCTAGTTAATTCATTTTAAAACAGCTTTATTGAATTATACTTCATACATCATACAATTTACCTTTTTATAAAGTATATAATTCAGTGATTTTTTATTATTCAGATTATTATATGACTGTCACCACAATTGAAGTTTGGAACATTTTTATCACCCTCCCAAGAGAAACTCCAAACCTCAATAATTGTCATTTTATTTCCTCATCCCCAACCCAGGCCTGGGTAACACGCAGTCGACTTTTTGTCTCCATAGACTTGCCTATTCTGGAGATTTCTTGTGAATGAAATCATAAAATATGCAGCTTTTTGTGCCTGTTTCCTTTCACTTGGAATAATATTTCTAACTTTCCTCCATGTTGTAACACATATCAGCACTTCTTTGCTTTTTATGGTCAAAATACCAAATTTAATTTATCCATTCATCAGTTGATGGACATTTGGATTGTTTCCACTTTTTAGCTATTATGAATAATGCTGCTTTGAGTGGCCTATGAACATTTGTATACAAGTTTTGTGTGGACATATGTTTCATTTCTCTTAGATATATCCGAGAAGTGGGATTGTTTGGTTATATGGTAATTCTGTGTCTGACCTTTTGAGGAAGCTGCCAAGTTGTTTTCCTAAGTGTCTATACCAGTTTACATTCCCACTGACAATGCCTGAGGGATTCTAACTTCTCTACTGCGCTAGTTAATTCTTGCATCTCCTTTAGAGTTAAATGTCTTTTCTTCTTCCTGAGACCCAGCTTTTCTTCACTTTGGCCCTAGTGAGACCTGACCAGCATAATGCCTGGCAGGCAAGAGGGTGGGGGCAGTGCCTGAGGCAAGGAGTCCTTCAGGGTCTTCCCACATCAGGGAACTGCTGCTTCTCCATACTCAATACTAGTTCTCAGCAGGCTCTGAAGCTCAGGGAAGTCTGCAAAGCCACATTTCTCAAGGGTTTCCACCTAGATGTCCCTGCCCCATGTTTTTGGCCCTTGGTTTTTCCAGTCTGAATGAAATTAAAACCTTCTGTAACATCATATACAAAATAAACTCAAAATACTTTGAAGACCCAAAACTAAGACTGGAAGCCATATAACTCCTAGAAGTATTGGAGTTTCAGCTTTGGCATCAGTCCTTTCAATGAATGTTCAGGATTGATTTCCTTTAGGATTAACTGGTCTGATCTCATCAGAATGGCTATCATCAAAGAGAACAAAGATAGGAATGTTGGCAAGGATATGGAGAAAGTTCACCTTTAAACACTGTTGGTGGGAATGTCAATTGGTGCAGCCACTGTGGAAAGTAGTATGGAAAATTCTCAAAATCTAAAAGTTGAATTATCATATGGTCCAGCAATTCTACTCCTGGGTATATAGCTGAAAAAATAAAAAATACTGCTGAGAATAGATACGTACACTCTAGTGTTCATAGCAGCATTATTTACAATGGCTGAGATATGGAAGCAACCTTAGGGAACATCTGCAATGGATAAAGAAGATATATATATATATATATATATATGTATATCTGCTACACACAGACACACAAGATTCACCAGCAGAGTCAATAGCGTTTGGAGGGAACTTATTAGCAATGCAAATTCCTGGGCCCCACCTAAAGACCACCTGAATCTGAGGGTGGCCCACCAACCATTGCTGTAAGTGTTACTGGTGCCCATGACACTTTTGCCTGAACTTCCAGTTACAGCTGATCTGACTTGAGATGGCAACGTGACTTAAGTGCAGCTAAACCATAGACTCCTGTGGGCCTGCAGTGCAGCTGTGGGTGGAGAAAGCAGGTGGGCAAACCAGGCTTCCTCTGTGACGGCTGAAGGGGAAATACAGACACCCTGAGTGTTAGCCGCAGTCAGAGCTGGATGAGGCCAAGTCTCTGAGATGAAAACACCGAGAGTTCTGAGCAGGCTGGTGTCCGTGTCCTCATCATTAGTGTGCATCATCAATCAGCTCTGAAGGAGGGAGCGAAGCGAGATGAAACAACTTGAACAAGAAAAAAAAGAAAAAAGAAAACCACATAAAGTTCTCTCTGTATAATTTTTTCTCATTGGCCACAGCACAAACCAGCAAAACTTTTTAAGCCTCAGTTAGGGAATTCCCTGGTGGTCCAGTGGTTCGGACTCAGTGCTTCCACTTGCAGGGGCCTGGGGTTCAATCCCTGGTTGAGGAACTAACAACCTGCAAGCTGTGCAGCACAGTCACAAATAAATAAATAAGCCTCAGTTAACAGGCTTTCCAAATCAGTGGTTTCACCCATGATGATGCTAAAGAATGCTTAATGAAAGAACCCCACGGCAAAATGTTTCTGCCTCTTTGGACTTCTCATTTCTCCTCTCTAAATATAAAGAGGAATGTGTCCTATTTAAAAAACAAACAAACAAACTTTAGAATGCTCATTTTAGATATTACATAACTTGATAATTATAATAATCATGAGAACTAATAATTCTCCAGCTATGCCTCAGAACCAAGCAATGTTCTAAGTATTTCACATGTTTCAAGGGTTTTAATGTCAATTCCACAAGGGCAAGATTTTTCGTGTTTTCTTTTCTGCTATAGCCTCAGTGCCTGGAATTGTGCTTGACACCTAGTGGATATACAAGAAACTCTTATTAGATGAATTAAAATGGATTGTCACATAGCTATTGAATGGAGGTACTGGTACATCCATCTGGTTGACCCTCCTAGCTGTAAAGATGGAAAGTTAAAAGAAATGATGAAGAAAAATGATTCCCAACTTTTTCAAGAAAAAGGTAAACATATATTTCTATTTCAGATGCTCATACAATGGAAATTTTACTTTTAGTACCCCAGTTAATTTGGAAAATGAAACGTCAGGATGCTTCTCTGAAGGCAATACATTAGCAAAGGAACTGCATATTCAGTCATACCAGTTACTGTATATATTTGAAAGGTTCAGAAGTACATTACCTTTTCAGGCTACAGGCAATGCTTAACATCTGAATGAACTCCCAATACTTTTAATTACTGGTTTCCCAGGGGTCTGTGACCCAAAGCTCATTGATCACTGAAAATAATATCTCTCTGTAAAGACGTGCCTCCCAAAATAGAGATTGTCCCAGCATCAGACCCAAAGATTGGCTTTGGGTCCCAGCATTGGTTTAGGAAACTTTAAGTTTAGTCATTAAGCATCTATATGCCTTAATCTCCTACCTTGCCTACTTCATAATTATATCTTATTGAGACCAAATATGCAGGTATAAAAAGGGAAGTAGACACTAATTGATATTATTATTGTATCCTTTGATTTTGCGAACATTTCCGTCCCACTGTATTGTTTCTGAATGCTGGATATATCTTGTGAGCTAGGGATACCTATAACATGGTTGAGCTTCCTTTTCCCTCAAAAAAAGATTTTCAAAGCAGGGATATATATTTCAGTAAATGGTCTTGGAATCAAGGAAACATGACTTGTTTAGTCCTCTAAATGATATATGAATTCATTTTCTCATCATGTTCCTATCTCTTGCAATTTGCAACTGTAGTCTCTAAAAAAGAATATTGTGCCCTGTGCTACAAGAGGAAACGCTGGTAGGCAGAATAATGGCCCCAGAGATGTCCACATCCTAATCTCAGAATCTATAAATATGTTACCTTATGTGGCAAAGGGGATTTTGCAGATGTGATGAAGCTAAGGTCTTTGAGATGAGGAGATAGTCCTGCTCAGTCTGATCACATTAGGTTAGTGGAACTCTTCTTGTCTGTGGTCAGAGGAAGCTGTGACTAGGGAAGAAAGATCAAGAGAGACACGAAGTTATTGATGTTCAAGGTGAAGAAACGGACCGTCTTCCAGTGAGTAGCCACTGGAAGGGAACAGATTTTTCCTGCAGAGAGCAGAAGGGAACAGATTTTCCTGTAGGGCCCCCAGAAAGAAAGGAAGGGACATTGTTTTTGGCTCAGTGAGACCCTTATTGATCTTCTGACCTGTGAAACCCTAAGATAATAAATCTGTGTTGGGTAAGTCACTAAGTTTGTAATCATTGTTTATGGCAGCAATAGAAAGCTAACATTAACGCATATTTCAGTTCTGGCATTATCCCTGGACGCAATCTGGGATTGCAGCAGAAGGTCAGCAGGTGCACAGGGCACCCTCTGAAGAGTCAGACCATGTGCTTTGCCTGGGGACACAGCTGGACGCGGTGAGTCTGAGCACTAGCGGGAGTCTACCTCTCAACATTCATACTTACTCCTCTCCCTTGTCACTAGAAAAGTGTGAGAGTGGTTTTGCATGGGATCAGGGCAGGAACTGGAGGTTGATGATAACCATTTAGGGTTCAGCACAGGCAGTTTGAGCTCAGAGGCTGGCTTTTGAGGGGAATTCAGAGAAAGGCCAACCACCCAGCCCCTGGAGATCTGGGGCCCTCTAGAATCAGGAAAAGTCCAAGACATTCCTGTGAGAAACAGGAACCCACAGGTCCCAGCCAGCCCCTGACCAGGCAACCAACCCAGAGTTCCTGGAGTCCCCTTCCAGAAAACCTCCCAATTCCCTCCTCATAGTTGTGATGCCTTTCTGCCTAAAAAGCAGGGGTCCCCAATCTCCGGAATCTAACACAGGATGATCTGAGGTGGAGCTGATGTAATAATAATAGAAATAAAATGCACAGTGAATGTAATGTGCTTGAATCCTCCCCAGACCAACCCCTCTGCCATGGTGTGTGGAAAAATTGTGTTCCCCAAAACTGCTCCCTGGTGCCAGAAAGGTTGGAGACCGCTGCTATGAAACATAGAATGCTGCAGCTGATGCTCTCTACCTTCAGCATCCACCAGAATCACTCAGAGAGCTGCTTAAAACACAGACTACTGGGCCCCACTCCCTGCATTTCTGATTCAGCAGATCTGGGATGCAGCAGGAGAATTTGCATTTCTAACAATTTCCCCAGTCTATGGCTGGCGTACCGCCCTGAATGTGCCAGATCTCTTCTAACAATTGCCCCGGTACTGCTCTTACTGCTGTTCTCAGAACTACAGTTTGAGAAATATGGATGTAATGAGTAAGAGCTTAGGACTCAGACAGTCCTTGCTGCTTATAAGTTAGAGGATCTTGGGCAACTTAATTGGAGAAGGCAGTGGCACCCCTATTCCAGTACTCTTGCCTGGAAACTCCCATGGATGGAGTCCATGGGGAGGCTGCAGTCCATGGGGTCGCTGAAGAGTTGGACATTACTGAGCGACTTCCCTTTCACTTTCCGCTTTCATGCATTGGAGAAGGAAATGGCAACCCACTCCAGTGTTCTTGCCTGGAGAATCCCAGGGATGGGGGAGCCTGGTGGGCTGCCGTCTCTGGGGTTGCACAGTCAGAACGACTGAAGCGACTTAGCAGCAGCAGCAGCAGCAGGGCAACTTAATTAAGTTTTGAGATTCATCTATGAAATAGAAAATCCACACTTTAGGACTGCGATGAGGACTAAATAGAATGATCTAGGTAAAGCACTTATAGTAGGAGCTTTCCTAGTGGTTCAGTGGCAAAGAATCTGCCTACCAATGCAAGAGGTAACAGATTCCATCCCTGGTCCAGGAAGGTCCAACATGCTGAGAGCAACCAATCCCTTGCACCGTAGCTACTGAGCCTGTGCTCTAGAGCCTGAAAATCACAGCTACTGAAGTCCAAGCCCTAGAACCTGTGCTCAGCAACAAGAGAAGCCACTGCAGTGAGAAGCCCATGCACCGCAACTAGAGAGAGCCCCTACTTGCTGAAACTAGAGAAAAGCCTGAACAGCAACAAAGAGGCAGCACAGCCAAAAATAAATAAAATTTTTTAAAAGACCTCTGTAAATGGTCTCTATTACAATGGGTTTATCATCATCATCATTATTGTTAATGACAACTTACTAAGTCTAGCATAGAAGACACCAGAGGCACATCCGTAGATAAGCCAGTAGCACACAATAAATGTCATCTCACAAACTGTCCTCCTACAACTGTCAAAACTTTCTCCAAGTCTCCCACCCACGAATTATCATTAAACTTCATATCTCAAGAGGGCTCAGAGGGAAGTGTCTGAATAAAATGCTTCACCCACAAAACAGAACAGAGAGGAAGTAGCAAATTTTAAAATATTTTGAGAAAGTTTGTCTAACAATAGAAAGAGGAAGCTCATTTGGGTATGATGCAATGGCCATAGAGATGAATAAAATTAAACTGGACCAGGAGCAAATTAATTAGAAAATAATTGCAGAAAAGAAAAAGGAACTGTGTCATACTTGCTCCCCTGGGAAATCTGACCAAAAAAAGTAAGGATTCTGGATTTTTTCTCCTCCCATTTCTAGGATAATTTTTATTATTGTTGTTATTTTTTTTCAATTGTGAAAAAAAAAAAGTCAGCATGGAATGACTCCACTGTTGTTCTTTGAGGAATTTTTTCTCTGGGTCACAGCAACAGAAAAAACAGTTGGGAATTCAGGACATTCTTGTGATTTCACCATGGAAAATTGTCTCTTTCCTGTTGGAATTTGGCCCTGTTAATGCCAAAAGCTCAATGGAATAAAACCTAAATAAAATAAATAGTGGATTTAATATAATATATAGAATAAAACTGACAGAAGTAAACAGCATTAGAATTGTAATCTTGGCTTCTGTTTTAAAGCTGACAATAAAGAGCTGGTTAAGAGAATAGATAGCAATTTTGCTATATTAATTTAGTAGTTTCAGTCTTAGATATCTGAGTCAGTGGACTGAGGTCCTGCATAGGGTCATGAAGCATGGCTTCTCAACTCCACATGGCCTCTGTGTATCTCTGTGAAAACTGGAAGGGTCATTGAATCTTTAGATGTCCGTTCCCTCATCAGCAAAAGAAAAGAGTGAGTAGACCAATCCTTTATAAAATTTCCACTATTGGGAATTCTCTGATGGTCCAGGGGTTAAGACTCCATGCTCTCAGTCCTGAGGGCCTGGATCCAATCCCTGGTTGGGGAACTAAGATCCTACAAGCCTAGTGGCCAAAAGGAAAAAAAAAAATTGCACTGTCAAGTATCCTTTTGCAGAAACTACTTTTCAACTAAAGGATTTCACTGTGTACATATATTTGCATACCAGATATTTGATTAAATGCCTTTGTGTGCAAGGAGTAAAGTTGCATTAATAATGATAATAATAAACTGGAGCATTAACTAATAATCTCTTGAGTATTTACTATGTGCTGAGCACTTAGATAGGTCTTTCCTGATAGCTCAGTTGGTAAAGAATCTGCCTGCAATGCCGGAGACCCCAGTTGATTCCTGCATCAGAAAGATCCACTGGAGAAGGGATAGGCTACCTACTCCAGTATTCTTGGGCTTCCCTTGTGGCTCAGCTGGTAAAGAATCTGCCTACAATGCAGCAGACCTGGGTTCAATCCCTCAGTCGGAAGATCCCCTGGAGAAGGAAATGGCTACCCACTCCAATATTCTGGTCTGGAGAATTCCATGGACTATAGAGTTGGACACAACTGGAATGGCACCCCACTCCAGTACTCTAGCCTGGAAAATCCCATGAACAGAGGAGCCTGGTAGGCTGCAGTCCATGGGGTCGTGAAGAGTCGGCCACGACTGAGCGACTTCACTTTCACTTTTCACTTTCATGTATTGGAGGAAGGAAACAGCAACCCACTCCAGTGTTCTTGCCTGGAGAATCCCAGGGATGGTGGAGCCTGGTAGGCTGCCGTCTATGGGGTCGCACAGAGTCGGACACGACTGAAGTGACTTAGCAGCAGTAGAGTGACTTTTAATTTTACTTTCAAGGCAATGAGGGAAGTTCTATAATGATACAAATTAGGCCAATGAGGAAATTGAGGCTTATAGAGTTTGGGTAAATTACTTATCTGGAAAGGGGCCAATATAGGTCTTGCCCAGACTCATGGGGCTCGTAAGTGGAATACTGGGATTGGAAAGTGGGACTTGGATTTCTGCAGTGTGATGGTAGCACCGCCGCTATTTGCTACTTGGTTACACTGCCTCACACAGTGGTGGTGGCACATTACGTGGCCACAAATGGCTTGGGATTAGACAAGGAAATGATCAGGACTGTAGACAGTTCTAGATATTGGCCATCCTCAACTTCACTCCCAGTATCTTACTTTCTGTTGAGCATCTCCTCTGCGTTCCCCTCTGTTCTCTCTTATTTTTGCAAACCTCATCACTTTGATTTACACAGTGCTTATCCAACTCCTGTGACTTTGAAAATTTAGGCCTCACAGTCATTTACTGAATCTCTCTCTTTCTTTATTTAAATCTAAAGAACATCAGTGTTGGTAAAGATACAGGATACAAAATTAATATTCAGAAATTTCTGCTGTTTCCATATACTAACAACTGTCAGAAAAAGAAATTAATAAGACAAGCACATATTTAATAGTATCAAAAAGAATAAAATACCTAGGAATAGATCCATCAAGGAGGTAAAGACCTGTTCTTGGAAAACTGTAAGACAGTGATGAAAGAAACTGAAAACAAACAGAGGAAAGATCTGTCATGCTCATGAACTGGAAGAATTAACAGTGTTAAAATGACCACACTCTCCAAGGCAACCTACAGGGTCAATGTACTTCTATCAAAATGCCAATGACATTTTTTCAGAAAACTAGAACAAATAATTCTTAAATTTGTATGGAACCACAGAAGACCCTGAATAGCCAAAACAATTTTGAGAAGAAGCATATGTTTCTAGCAGGCTGTTGCATCCTGTGAGGGAAAAGTTTCCCAAACTTCCAACAGGCTGCTTCCCTACGGGAGAATGATGGGAACCTGTGACCTCATTCCCCTCCCCCTGCCCCCTGCACATAGACTTTTAAGGCAAACTCTACTGTTCCCTCATTTCCCCAAGATTTTTCTGCTTTCACTACAGAATGAGATAGTAACAAATGAGATAAATTTTGTTAAATGAGATAGTAACAAAAAATAAGATTATAATTTAAATTAAATTATATTATATAATTCTATATATTATATATAATTAAATTATAATTTAAAATTTTGATTAATTAAATTAATCAAAATTTAATTACTTGCTGATTAAGAATTATTCCATCAAACACATGACAGTATTTTCCCTCTTTTATTTTGAATGTGGATTGACATGTCACCAAGTGCCACTTTATGGCTTCAAAATAGGTTAGCATTATAAGAAGTCTTTTTTTGTCTTTTCTCTTTTAATATTCGTGCCTCTTCCCTTGTGATCATGTTCTGAAAATAAGTTAAGTGGAAAAGAAATAAAGGCTAATTTAATCTGAGAACCTAATTTCTAATACTGATTTGAGGTCAGAATGTACACTTCTTTTTAAAAAAAAAAAAATCAAGGGCAACAGACATAATATCTTTATAATAGCAACTTGTCACCCTACTTCTTAAGCCAAGTGAACTTTTTCAAAACCAGGTGAACTCAGACATTTTGGTCTTTCAGAAGGTCAAATGATCATCAGTTATGTACAAGTTAAAAATAATTGGTAGGGACTTCTCTGGTGGCCCAATGGCTAAGATTCTGCACTCCCAATGCTGGGGCCCAGGTTCGATCTCTGGTTGGGAAAATAGATCCCACATGCCACAACTAAGAGTTCACAGGCGCAACTAAGAGACCTAGTACAGCCTAATAAATACATAATTTTTAAAAAAGAAAAAACATCAGTAAATCCTTACTGGAATCATTTTTTGGAAAGATCAGATCTATTGTTGCTATATGGAATTATTTTCATGGAGCCATAATATATGTTGTTCTTTTTCATTCAGATAGAAAACAGTATATCTGGAAACTCAGAACCATTCCTATGAATGGTATTCTTTTGGAAACAATAATGTTTCTCTTTTACAAATCCTTATTTATTTTTGATGATGGGAGTACTATATGCTTGTTGAATTTTTTGTTCTTATAAAAGAACTCTTATCTATATAGAATTGCTCATTGGCATCAAAGATTGTCAGTTTCATCTATTAATACTTCTCAAAGTACCTAAGATATTGAGTGAGACTTTGCCTGCCTCTAAAATAAATGTACTGCTTCCTCCTCATACCCCTAAGTAGCACAGATAAGTGTAATTTAAAGGGTTTCTTTGAGGGGGAATTGAATAGAGAAACTACTCACAAGAAGCTACTCCTCTCCTTCACTTGCTATATTATATTCAGTATAAGTGTTTCCATGACAAAGGATCATCTTGATAATGTGCATCCTTATCAAGGGAGAAATATTCCCTTCTTTAATCAGTTCACCACTCTCGACGGTAGTAAAGTAGTTAAAGAAGGCCAGAGGACGTGGACAGCATCAGGCCAATCTCGGTCACAACTGCTACGTCTGCAAAATATCACTGTATTAAAGAACAACGAAAGAAATGGGATGAAAGACCATCTGAGGGCTACAACTATGGTTAAAAACCAGCCAGACTTCCTATTTGTTACCCTCAAATTCTGCCTTTAAAAGTCTGAAATTCCTTTGGAAGGAAGGTAATGTAAGGGAAAAAACAGGGACTTCCCTGGTGGTCCAGAAGCTTAGACCCCACACTTCCAATGCAGGGGCCCGGGTTTGGTCCCTGGTTTGGGCACTAGATCCCACATGCTGCAACTAAGACCTGGCAAAGCTAAATAAATAAATGCTGCTAAGTGATTTCAGTTGTGTCTAATTCTTTGCGACCCCATGGGACTGTAGCCCACCAGGCTCCTCTGTCCATGGGTTTCTCCAGGCAAGAGTGGGTTGCCATGCCCTCCTCCAGGAGGTCTTCTGGACTGAGGGATTGAACCTTCATCTTTTATGTCTCCTGCATTGGCAGGCAGGTTCTTTACTACTAGTACCACCTGAAAGTGAAAGTGAAAGTCGCTCAGTCATGTCCGACTCTGAGCGACTCCGAGCGATTTCATGGACTGTAGTCCGTGGAATTCTCCAGGCCAGCATACTGGAGTGGGTAGCCTTTCCCTTCTCCAGGGGATCTTCCCAACCCAGGGATGAAACCCAGGTCTCTCACATTGCAGGTGGATTTTTTTTTTTTACCAGCTGAGCCACAAGGGAAGTCCAAGAATACTGGAGTGGGTAGCCTAGCCTTTCCCCAGGGGATCCTGCCAACCCAGGAATTGAACGGCATTGCCGGCAGATTCTTTACCAACTGAGCTATTAGGGAAGCCCCCAAATAAATAAATAAGTAAATAAATATTAAAAGGAAAAGCAGACAGCAAAGCACTTTGTATTCTACTCAGTTTTTTCCCCTCTATTCTCAATGCCCAGTATAGAACCCAGTAGACAGATTATGTGTGTGCTCAGTCGCTCAGTTATGGCCCACTCTTTTGCAACCCCATGGACTGCACCCCGCCAGGCTTCTTTGTCCATGGGATTCTCCAGGCAAGAATACTAAAGTGGGTTGTCATTTCCTCCTCCAGGGGATCTTCCTGACACAGGGATTGAACCCATGTCTCCTGCAATGGCAAGCCTGTTCTTTACCACTGAGCCACCAGGGAGGCCGGTCCTAGAGTACACAAAAGTGAAGTGAAGTCTCTCAGTCGTGTCCACTCTTTGCAACCCCATGGACTATAGCCTACCAGGCTCCTCTGTCCATGGGATTTTCCGGGCAATAGTACTGGAGTGGATTGCCATTTCCTTCTCCAGCGGATCTTCCTGACCCAGGAATCGAACCCAGGGCTCCTGCATTGTAGACAGACGCTTTACAGTCTGAGCCACCAGGGAAATATCAGTTCAGTACTGACCACAAGCTACTTGCTGCTGCTGCTGCTAAGTCGCTTCAGTCATGTCCGACTCTGTGCGACCCCATAGCCGGCAGCCCACAAGGTTCCTCCATCCCTGGGATTCTCCAGGCAAGAACACTGGAGTGGGTTGCCATTTCCTTCTCCAGTGCATCAAAGTGAAGTCTCTCAGTCGTGTCCTAGAGTACGTAGGTACCCATTAATATTAGTTCAGTACTGACCGCCAGCTACTTGCTGCTGCTGCTGCTAAGTTGCTTCAGTCGTGTCCGACTCTGTGCGACTCCATCGACTGCAGCCTACCAGGCTCCTCCATCCATGGGAGTTTCCAGGCAAGAGTACTGGAGTGGGTTGCCATTGCCTTCTCCGGCCAGCTACTTAAGCAGCCAATAAAATGTTCCTGTATAATTCCTCTACTTGACCCCCCACACCTCCAATCCCACTTCCCTTGGCTGACCCCCCACCTCACTGATCTGTTTCATAAAGGATTAACCTCAAACTCTCCATCTGGGTTGAACTCATGATGCAGATTACCCATATCCTAAAACTACAATTAGAGGAAAATACTACTTTAAATCTGGGAACAAAATTAAGTGGGAACAAAAGGAAGCAGTTTATTCTCTTGAGTTTGGATTTGCTGATGCAACACAGGAAGTGCAAAAGCTGCAGGTTCTGCTTGATTGGTAACTGAATTAAGTAGATTTCAGTACTTGCTTTAGGGACCAGGTCTATTGATCATTAAATAACTTTCCCAGGACTAGGGAAAAATGAAGCCCATAAAAATTCTTAAGTTTTCCACTTCTCTTTTTTATGCATCATTTGCTTTGCTTTCCTGGTTGACTTGAAAAACTCTAAAAAGAATCTATTGCGATGAATTACTCATAATTTGGACACCTTTGACACCAATTTGCCTAGTTATAGTAACCAACTTGTTTTACATTTTACTTAAAAAGCTAAATGGAAAGTTTAAAATAATTTGTTGCACTTAACTATCACCTTCAAAGGTATGAAATAGTTTTCCAATATAACTATGAAATGATTGGAAAATGGTCATAGAAATATCTAAAATTTGGCAAGATTTTAGATCATTTTTTGAGTAAATAGACAAGCACAAATAAATAAACATGGTTTTTTTAAGTTGCATACATATGCATGTTTTGCGAGTAAGTTTCAGAGACCACAAGATGTCACTTTTAAATACTCTAGGGTACATCTCCTAAGGACAAGGGCATTCTCCTCTATAACCACAATACCATTATCACACCCAAGAAAATTAGTAATTCCACATGCTCAGTCATTTCAGTCATATCTGACTCTGTGATTCCAGGCTCCTCTGTCCGTGGGATCCTCCAGACAAGAATACTGAAGTGAGCTGCCAGGCCCACCTCAATAATTTCACAACATTCTTTAATATACAACCTAGATTCAAATTTTTCCAGTTGCTGAAAAATGTCTTCCATAGATTTTTTTGTTTCTTCCAGTTCAAGATCCAGTCACTGGTGACATGTTGTATTTAGTTGTAATATTTTTTTTAATCTTTTAAAATCCAGATAGTCCTGCTTTCCACCCCCCACCCCCATGACATTGAAGAGTTTATACCAATGGTCTTGTGGAATGCCCATATTCTGGGTTAGTTTGACTGTATGATGAAATATTTTGGGCAAGAATGTTTCACGTGTGATATCATGGGCTTCTTATAGAAGAATCATATCAGGATGTAAATAGTGTTTGCTTGTCCCAGTATTTTTGATAGTAAATTTCATTACTTGGTTAATCTTGGGCGATTGCCATATTTCTTCACTATAAAGGTCCACTTACATGCATATGTGTCAGTAGCTTCAGTTGTGTCTGACTCTTTGCAACCCTATGGACTGTAGCCTGTCAGCTCCTCTGTCCATGGGATTCTCCAGGTAAGAATATTGGAGTGGGTTGCCATGCCCTCCTCCAGGGGATCTTCCCCACCCGGCACTGAAGCTGCATCTCTTATGTCTCCAGCAATGGCAGGGGAGTTCTTTACCACTAGTGCCACCTGGGAAGCCCCTTCATAATTACTGGATGGTGAGGAGGCTGAGTTTTACGGACCATATGAATTTATTTTTCCCCATCAACATTTTACCCAGGAAGTTTGGTATTTATTGATACTGTCTAAACAAATGTTTACCACAGAAGCTGCAAAATGGTGATTTTCTAATTTTATTATTCCTTCTACATGTATTAGCTGGGTACTTCTATAAGGAAGAGCTTTCTGTTTTTCTCTTGGAAGACAGATTTCCTTTCAATTCAAACACTAGGATAAGATAATGAGGCCTTTTCTAAGGTTTCTTCAAGTCCCGAGATCTAACTTGGCTACCAGAGTAGTTTAGGATAATAGTCTTACGGATGGGAGGCGGGAGAGGGAGGGAAATGTCTGAGTTGATAATAAAGCCTTTGTTCTGCATGTGTCACAGGGAGATAATGGGTAAGAAAACAATAATGCTTTTGATTTGCTCACAAGGTTCTTGATAATATTGGCAGCAATAATCAGAGATGGTATCACTTTCATATAGTTTAAAGTTGTAGTAAGTACTTCATTTTTGTGTTCTATAGCTATAATGTTGCCTCCTGGATTTTATATCATTGACAATTTGCCCGTATTCCCTCCACATGCAAGGTTACTGACAAATAGTAAATTTATGTATGTATTTACCTATTTGCCTTGGATCTTAGCTGCTGCACACGTGATCTTGCTTGCGTCATGTAGGATCTTTTGTTGTGGCATGCAGACTGAAGTTGTGCTTGAGCTCAGTAGTTGTGCACAGGCCTAATTGCTCCATGGTATGTGGAATTTTAGATCTTAGTTCCCTGACCAGGGACAAACCCATGTTCCTTCCACTGCAAGATGGACTCTCAACCTCTGGATCAGCAGGGAAGTCCTCAACAGTCTTTTAAACTCCAGAGATAGGACAGCAACTATAGGGCCTCTTCTGGTTCATCCCTTCTCTTAGTCTCAGAGGATGCCCAGAGCCTCAGCTCAGAAAAAACATTTTGCTTTTCCTATAGCTCCACGCTTTCCTGGTGGCTCAGATGGCAAACGAATCTGCTTGCAATGCAGGAGACCATGGTTTGATCTCTGGGTCGGGAAGATCCCCTGGAGAAGGGAAGGGCTACCTACTCTGGTATACTTGCCTGAAGAATCCCATGGACAGAGGAACCTGGTGGGCTACAGTCTACAGGGTTGCAAAGAATGGACACAACTGAGCTACCAACACTCTTTTCCTAGCTCTGTGCCAAATTGTTCTCTCTCTTGCTCTTGTCCAAATGCCAACTGTACTTTTCCCATCTCAGATAGGGCTGCTGTGTGTTTCTGAGTCATTTCTTCTGGCCATCCTTACGGTTTCAATAGTGAATTAGCCAGTAAATGCTGAGCACCTACTCTGTATGCAAAGCTGAGGTAGATGCTACACAAATATAGGGATCTGGTCTCTGTCTTCAAAGAGTTTATCTGGTTGGAGAGACAATGTCACAGAAAGATGGAGCTAAAAGCCAATCTAGTCTTGCAGGAGTATCTATGAATGAGTTGGGGTGGGGGGTGGTGGTGGTGGTGGTATGAGGAATTCCAAGAACCGATGCTAAAATTGTGAACATTTGTGTTGTGCTGGGGCCAATGTCCGTGGGTTTTGAGATTCTAAAAAGGGCTGTGAGTACATCCTTCCGCCACAAAAATAAAGTAAGATGTTTCAATAAAACCCAAATTAACTTTTTGGCCAGCACAATAGAATCTTTTACCTGGAAGAAAATGGGGACTAATATTGCCCTAATAATCTGATGCTCGGTTTGGAGGTGAGTCCCCTTTCATCACAATCAACATTTTCTCATGCTTGTTAACAGTGTTGTCTGGTACAGCTAGGGTGAGCTTGCAAAGCCACTCATGTCCAGTGATGTGTGTGATTTGGTGAGGTTGGCAGAACAAGGACCATTGGCTTCATTCTATCAAAATAACTGTGACTGGCCACAGTTATATGGATATTAAGCGTGCAGCTGGGGGCCACACCCTTTGTTTTTTTCCCGATCTTTGCTTTCTCCAACATATCTTGCTCTCTTAATCAGGGTAGCATTTGAGGGTGGGCTTCTAGGAAGATTAATTCAGTTGCAGTTTTTAGCTAAATGCCACTGATGAGAACCTGTTCCTATTGTAGGGTTTCCCTGGGTAGCTGGTGTGCTAGTTTTGGATGTTCTTCAGATGTCTGCTCAGTCTATCAGAGTGTCCTGACTGCAGAGCCCTTCTACTTCCCCGCATAGGGCATTTTCAAGGACAGAGTCATAAATGGCAGCTTTCAGGGCTGGTCTCCATCTCAAATTTGATCTTGAGAATCAGACTCTTGGTGCTTTAGACCAGCACTGTCCAGTTGTGTATCATATAAGCCTTGTGCATAATTTTGAATATTGTAGTAATATAGTAAAAAAGTTTAAAAGGAAACAGATGACATTCATTTTTTATTCCAAATAATGCTATAGTAAATGTATTAGTTTAAATAGAATTAAATATCTAACATAATTTTTTAAAAGTGAAATATAATTTATATTGTGTAACATTAAGGTATACAGTGTGAAGTGACATTAGTTTTAATAGTTACTTTGTTTCACTCATATCCAAATATTATCATTTTACCATGTGATCAATATAAAAATATTGATATTTTAACTTTTCTGTCATAAGTGTTTGAAGTTTAGTGTGTATTTTACACCTTCTTCACATCTCAGTTACAAATAGCTACATCTTAAGTGCCCAAATGTCTTGTAGCTACTGTATTAGAAAGCACAGATCTAGAAAATTTTTCTAGGAAAAAACACAACTGAGACAAATAAGCCCCCTTACCTCTATGGATAATGGAGGGTGAGTTGGGCAGTGGCCCTTTTTTGTGATATCAATCACCAGTCATACACCATCGCAGAGAACTTCTGAGCATCATTGCAAATTTATTACAACTACCTTCTGGTGACCCAGTAGCTTCCAGAACTTGAAGTTAGTTGCATAATGTTGAAAAGGACTATTCATACATACAGGTAGAGGAAACAGTCTGTGACGCAAATGGGCTACAAGGTGTGTGCCCAGAAAATATGTTCATCGAGCTTGCCACATGCCTGCCACACCTCCTGTCAAAACACCTTTTTAGAATGAACTTTTTTTTTTGGCATATGTAAAAAAATACACAGACAAAGGACTAAGGCTTTCTGAGTTAGGGATGGTAGGGAATACAACCATGAATAAAAGATGGCCCCTGCCTTTAATGAAACTTGTCTTCTCGATGAGAAGACAGTGGAGATAATAGTTAAAGGTCAGATGTCCACAGTATGGTGAGGATGAATATTACCCAACTCCAGCCCTCAGACATGACCAAGTTTTCTTAAGAAAACCCACTTTAAAATCCCACTGTTTCTCTGAGTTAGAAGCACAGGAAACAATCACCCTTTCATATTTATCAATTACGTTAGCATAGAATGATTTGTTGAATTTAAAACATAGAGCCACAAACCATTTAGAAATGGAACAGATTGTTTTCATGAAGGAAAAGAAGAAAGGGGACGGATATATAAGGTGTGGATTCATTTTTTGTGACAGGCTGGAGGAGCTTCTTGCTGATAGGACTGGTAGCTTGAGGCTTTAGGCACAAGGCTGTGGTGTCCAACAACCAGAGGATGATGTTGAAAAAGAGGAGACAAGAGTGAAAGTGATAACCATTCCTGCTTGATTAAATGCTTACATGAGTAGACAAATACAATGTATATGTTTACATTGGGGAAGCTGTGGATGGCAGTGGTTAAGAACCAAGGATTGGGAGACTTCCCTGGTGGTCCAGTGGTTAAGAATCTCTTGCAAATGCAAGGGACATAGGTTTGATCCCTGGTTGGGAGACTAAGATCCCACATGCTGCAACTAAACCTAAGGCAGCAAAAAAAAACAAAGAACCAAGGTCTGGGAGTCAAGATAGCCAACCCCGCTGTGTGACTTTGGGAAAGTTATTTAACCTCTCTATGCCTCAACTTTCTCATAAGTTAAAAAAAAAAAAAAAAAAGTTCATTAATAGGACTTGAGAGAATGTACATAAAGAGTTTAGAATAATGCCTGGCACATGGCATGAATCCAATAATTATTATCTAAATTATTATTAGCAAATAATTATTATTAGTTTGGGCATTATTATGTCAGTAATAATTATTAGCTATGGTGCTCCCCTAATTTATTCCTGAAGTCCACAAGACTGTGGACTCTGTATCAAGCAATCCTGACAGAAGATTGGCAAATTCTAATGATTTTTCTCCCTCTCCGATGGCAAAACTAGGGCAAAGAGATAAAAAATGACTTGCCCAAAGGCTCAGAGACTGCTCCCAAAATGGGGAGGGAGGCCATTTAAAGTAGTGCTGATGGATTTCCCCAAAGACAAGGACTTAGTACACTTATAGGATGGAATTGGAATCCAGGCTGCGCTGCTTAACTAATGGTGTCATCTTGAGAATTTATCTGATTTCTTTGAGCTCTCATTGTGCCTCTGTCAAATAGGGACAATAAATAAGTCAAGGGTTGTTAAAACTCATGAAAAGTACATGTGGGCTGGGCTCAAAAAAGTCAAACTCCTCAATTATTATTATTGCTGTTGTTGCTGTTGTAGCAGATCTTTTGCGGCGGTAGGCAGTGCCTATCCGGAACACCATGGAACACTCAACACCATGCCCCAGTACCTGGCACCCAGGACACTCTCAGGAAATGTCTGCAGAATGAACGCACATCTGAGGCTCGCCTTGCCCACCTTCCCAAAGCGGGAGCCTGAGCAGATGGCCGGGATGTCCAGGCATGACTTAGCAGTGAGCTGAATCCACTTTGTGTCCCCTGAAGCCCCTGTAGGACCTGCTGGAGGGCGCCCCGCCTGGACGCGCATCTTCTTGTGAGCGGCTCGCTCCAAAGCCTTATTTTTCTGGTTTGCGGTTTATTTACTTAAGCATTTACAGCTCCCAGGAGGAGAGGGGCTGCTTGTAGCAGGGTCAGGATCGAGGTCGTGATTTGTATTTATTTTCTGCCTCTCAGTCTCAGCGCTGGCAGGTCACAACCTGGCTCTTTTACATGTGCACGGAGACGCTTGCGTTTCTTTACCTCCTGCGGGGCAAGGAAAGACAAGCGCAGTTCAGGTTCAGGAAAGTGTTCTCAAGCCTCTTGCCTGCGTTCCCACTTGCGTTGCTCCCAGACTTAGATTTCTGTGCAAACCCGAAGAGAGCGGAACAGCTTAAATAAAGACAACCTCACGCCTTTAATCCTTGACCGCAAACACTGGAGTTTTTGTGCCCTGGATTTCTGAAATTCTTGGCTGGGTACTAAAAGCGGGGGAAGGGTGGGTAACAGCTTGTAAAAACTTCCCAAAGCCGAAATCCGAGCTCTTCCCCGCCCCCTGCTCCCAATGACACCTGGATTCTAGAGAAATAGGGCAGCCGACGGAGGAGCGTCCCCAAGGGCTGGGGGCGCCCCCCACGGGTGGTTTTGAGTCGCGGGTTCCTAAGTCAACGGGTTCTCGGCGCAGAGCCGAGTTTGAAGCCCGGACTCCCCGCAGGACGCCCCTCCCTGTCCCCGTGCGCGTCTATTTAGAGCCCAGCCTTGGAACCCATGGGATTCTGGGACTTGTAGTTCACCCTCACAGCCCCAGGCGCTGCCACGACCCCGGATTCGGACTACATTGCCCAGGGAGCGCCCCGGCCTATATAAGCTGCCAGGAGCTGCTTCGAAGTGCAGTAACCATGTGGATGTGCTGCTGAAGCGTTTCCTCTAGCTCGCTGGGGTGGGAGGAGAGGAGGAGGAGGTGGTGGAGGAGGAGGAGGCAGAGGGTGGAGAGAGAGAAATCGCACGCCGAGAGGAGGTGTGGGTGTTCCGCTTCCATCCTAACGGAACGAGCTCCCTCTTCGCGGACATGGGATTACCCAGCGGCTGCTAACCCCCTCCCTCGCCCTGCTCCGCCAAAGTGGCGTGGCTCCCTGGGCACTAAGGTAGCGGCTGGGGCCGGGTAGAGGGCGCGGGGAGTTGGTACTGTCCCCAGGAGCAGAAGTTTTTGCCTCGCTCTCTGGGAGTTCTTGGTGGATTTGCATGCACTTGCATGCATTTTGGGGGTTCTTTTACTGAGGGCATTTTGGGGGTGTTCATTTGAGGTTAAAAAAAATTCTCGATTCCATCGATTGGCTTTGAGGCTACTCATTCTGGGTTGTAGAGGCATTCCCCCAAGTTGGAAACTAGCAGCAGCTGCAGAAAATAGGTTTTTTTTTGGGGGGGGGTGGAGGGAGGTCGTGGAGATGTCCTATGTGAGTAGGCTAAAGGAAACAATCCTTCTTAAAATGTAGCCTTCCGTTGTGCTGCAAGGGAGAGGAATGCATATGTGGGGCCCCAGTGGGGAGGTTTTAGAAAAACGGAAGAGAAGCCGGGGAGCGGTGACGGATGAAGTGTGGACGGAGCTCACGCCTGATGGGGATGCGGGCTTCGGATACTTGGCCTCCGCTCCTGGAAACAAGTGCTTTGGGATCAGCCAAACACTTCTCTTAGTTTCAGCCCCACGGCGCGTTCGAAGTTTGTGCGTACTTAGTCTCACTTGTCAGTTGTATATTGGAAACAGATGAAATGACCAGTAACTAAGTGAACCTACCAACCTACCTGTCAAATTTGGTGCTGGTGGCGGTCCTGCGTGTGTATGTGTGTGTTTTGTGGGTGGGGGGTGGGTGCGGAGGAGGAGGGTTGTCTCTCCAGGAAGGAGGTTAACTGAAAGTGGAAGTGTAGAATTTGAAAATTTCTATTAGGGACCCACTTCTGTCCAATCTCGCATTCAGCTTTCTTTCTTTCTCAATTACTTAGGAGCTGACCACCAGGGAGCAGAACTCACACCCCTGGCTGGGCGTGTTTTGGCAACAGAGTGCCTGACCTGGGTCAGGTGAGTGCAGAAGCCTGAAAGCTGTAGCTAATAATGAGTTTTGGTCCTAGCCTATTTTAAGTTCTCGCTAAGGAGTCCTGGAGATGGGAAGTAGGAAGAGACAGGAAACTCCATGGCAAAGTGTCTGAAATTTGTCACTGCCTGTGGTAAGGGCTTTAGGGAATGTATGAGATCCAGCGGGCAGTCCTGTCTAGTACTTTTGGCCCTGACTCAGAAGTGAAGCAGCCTGAAGGTTTACAGGAGCAGGGGGAAAAAAGAAATAGATGGAGCAGTAAAAGGGATGCCCACTGGTGATTTGAGAATTGAACTTGCCAGGAGGTGTGCTGATTATTTAAATTTTGAGAGATGCAGCGTGTTTCCTCTGCCAAGATACATAAGCAAAATTTATCTGCTTCTCTCTTTCAAAAATAGTCACTTTCCTTTTTTCCCCCCTTACTGTGAATATGTGTTTAATCAGAGTAGGTTGTGTGGCAAGAAATTAAAGTGGGTTGCTGGCAAATTGAACTTGAAAAAGGGAAGTTCTTGAAGCATAAGATAGTAACATCCAATCCTTGATGCCACCTGAGCAGCAAGGAATCTGGTAGATTCCTCTGGTTTAGATGCCTGTCATGGGATATGAGCTGAGAGCATCATTTATCTGTAAACGCAAGCAGCTCTTAACGTTTTCTCCTGCAAATGTTCAGACTGCACTTCTAGAGAGGGAAGTTTTACCAGGTGCACAAATGCCCATTGCTGCAGATTTGAGCATCACAAGCTTTTTCTTCTGAAATGGTCAGGGATAGGATAAACAACAGAGTAATAAAGGTGGGTGGGGTGTGGGTCTTCATAACTTACTTAACATTCTAAATATTTAGCTGTTCCCTGGGCTACAATCTTTGGGCTTTTCTAATTAGAAAAGAAGTCAGACACTTCATTATAGTAGTATTGTGCTTTTGTTTCCTGTTGATAAGATCCTCCGGAGTGCTGGTGGAGTGGGAAGCATTTGGATGTGTGAGGTCCACTTCCTTTTCAGAGTTCTCTTTACTCCCATGGCTACATGGGCATTCATAAGGCCAAGGATTGGGTTCAGTCCCCTCTTCAGGGGAAGCTGCAGGCAAGGAGAAAGTGGTCCACAAAATGTTCTCTGACTGGTTCCTAAAAATGAGAATAATACACACGAAGTACTTATAAGCCAGGTCCACAGCTATACACCGCGGGAACCCTGTGGCTCAGGTACGGGCGAAGAAGCCGAAGTGCAGAGTGAGATCACTTGTCCAGTGGGTGCAAGCTGTAACCCCAGGCTTTGGGACTTTGCTCTTTCCCACAAATGTGTCTCAGTGGAGGAGGAATATGAGGGTAACTAGGAAAAATGGTACATGTAATGCTGTTGAAGAAATAACTCTTCATTGTGTCCCACCAATGATAAAGGAACAAAGTGACCTTGATGTAGGAAGAAAACAATATAGCCATAGGTGTAAAAATGAAAGACTCTGGGTTTTTGAGGAGGTCTTAGGTATTGTACTGACTTCATTTTAGAAACTGTCTGCTGAAAGCCTACATGAGGAGAGTAAAAGAATCCAAACTACAAGTAACACTGTCTAGATTCAACATTGGGTTTATTTCACAGCAGAAATGCATCTTGATAAGCTACATCAAGACATCTGAGTAGGTTATAAGAATCAGGTGTTGCTCTATTGGAATAATTTGTAAGTTTAAATGGCAGTAATCTGTGAAATGTTGACTGTCTTTTCATATACTCTTAGGTGGCTTTGTGGCCAGTTATGCAAGAACACTTTTCTTTTTCGTTTCTTACTTTCACTTGCGTGTGTGTATGTGTTGAAAGTATAATCTGCTTTTTGAATAATTCAAATTGAAACAATATCCTTTCAAGATTTCCTTCTTGTCAGGCAAAGTTGTTCATGGTCTAAATGAATTACTCTTGGTCTCCAGTTTGAGACTCGTGGAAGTTCTTTGGGGTTGACAATGGTGTTACCTATTTAAACAAAGTGGTTGCCTTCTGAAGAAAATTACCATCTTTAGGAAGGAGAGGTGGAAAATTTGCTTAGAAAAGAGATAGGTGAACTGAAATCAGATCCGTTGCTTTATATCTCAAGTATTTTCAACTGAGGAAGACCATGGTCTTAGAGAGAGAAACTTCTAATACAATGGTGTGCAACCAACCGACTTGCACAGCAAAAAATCAAATGGCTTTTTAGTTCATTTGTAATGATTGAATGGAAAATCTGAGTTATTTATGAGCAACTCTTAAACCAAAGTGAAACAACAGACACCAAATTTAAACAACAGAAAAAATTCAAAATATTAAAATTAGGCCTGTAGTTAAGTTTTCAGGTCAAGCTGTCCTTGCATACATCTGATTAAAAGCCTACCCAAGGCCAGTGTCGGTCTTCTTTGCTGTTGGTTTGATCTTTTAAAATAAAACATATTGCTTTCACAGACTGTTTATTAACTGTAAGTATTAATACATACAGTTTTTTTTTTTTTTTAGTTCACTTAGGCTGTTGTAAGTTTTTGCCTGACTCTTTTGCTGAAATCAACTAAGGCTTGAAGTCAGTGACATTAATGACATAATTTCCATGATTCCTACCAGTTGTCATAGTGTTTGTGGTTCTGAGGCTATTGCTAATGAGGATGAGCTGAAACCACCATCCACTGAGCTATTCCTTGTATTGAACTTTGTCTGGATTCTTCCCTAAACTGAACATAGTTTAAGGCACTTGGTGTGATAAATCTATCCTAGCAATTCTAATGCTGATTAAAATTATAGTTAAACTATTCTATTCCTTCATTCAAATCTTTTGAGTACCTGCTATGTGCCAGGGTGTGTTCTAGATGCTGAGGTCACAGCAGTAGAATACCTTTTATTTTTTAAATTTTGGCTGCATTGGGTCTTGTTGTGATAAACGAGCTTTCTCTAGTTGCAGCATATAGGCTAAGTTGTAAGTGGGATCTCAGTTCCCTGCCAAGGGATCAAACCTTCATATCCTCTGAAAGGAGAGGCAAATTCTTAATCACTGGACCACCAGCAAAGTCCTCGAGCGTCCTATTCCTAAGAGGTCTTAAATGCTAGTTCAGGGGAGGCAGCCAATATAAAAGCAAGTATTGTAGAATGACGGTAGTAAATGATGCAAAATGGAGTAAGGACTAAGAGAAAACAACAGTGTTGGTGAAGAAGTGGATAAGTTGGGACCCTTGTGTGCTGTTGGTGGGAACGTGCAATGTTGCAGCTGCTGTGGAAGACAGTATGGCTGTCCCTCAAAAAATTAAGCATAGAAGTTACCAGATGATCCAGCAGTTCCACTTTTGAATATATACCCCAAGGAATTGAAAGCAGGAACTCAAATGTATGGGTATGGCCATGTTCACAGCAGCATTATTCACGATAGCCAAAAGATGGAAATAACCCAAATGTTCACAGAAAGATGAGTGGATAAATAAGATGTGGTATATCTGCACAGTGGAATATTATTAGGCCTTAAAAAGAAATGAAATTCTGATACCTGCGGCAACAGAGATGAACCTTGAAAGCATCCTTTTAAGTGAAATAGAAAGTGAAAAGTGTTAGTCATCACTCAGTCATGTCCGACTCTTTGTGACCCCATGGATGGTAGCCCACGAGACCCCCCTGTCTGTAGAATTCTCCAGGCAAGACTCCTGGAGTAGGTGGTCCTTTGCTTCTCCAGGGCATCTTCCCAACCCAGGGATCCAACCTGAGTCTCCTACTTTGCAGGCACATTCTTTACTGTCTGAGCCACCAGGGAAGCCAGATGCAAAAGAGCAAATAGTCTATGGTTCCACTTTGAAGAGGTCTCTAGAGCAATCACATTCACAGAGGCAGAAAGCAGAAGAGTGGCTGCCCTGGCTGGGAGTGCTGGGGAATGAGGAGTTTCATGGGCAGAGTTTCCTTTTTGGGAAGATGAAAAGGTCCTGGAAATGGACTGTGGTGATGGTTGCAGAACAAAGTTGACTGTACTTAATGCCTTGGAATCATACACTTAAAAATGGCTAAAATGGTCAATTTTATGTTATGCATGTATATTTTACCACAATAAAAAGGAAGGGTAACAGCAACAGAACAGGGTAAAGGGGGTCAGGGAGTACTCTGGTAGGGGTGGGAATCGGGAAAGGACTCCTTATAGAGATCTGAAGGAAGTGAATGGGTGAGCCAGGTAGGTGTCCGATGGGGGATGGGTGTTCCAACGGGCGCAGCCGCAAGGGGCAGGGCCTAGGGTGGGAGCAGGGGGGCGTGTTCCAGGAAGGGTGAGGAGGCCAGAGTGGCTGCAGCTGAGGGAGAGCGCGCGCGTTCCTGCCAGGGATCAGGGACAGAATGTGCAGGGACCAGGTTTTTGCCGGTTAGCCGATTTGTTCCCTGAGGATTTCTAAACTCGAGCAGAATTCTCAGTGGTTCTCAGCCTCACTGAACCACCTTGTCCTCTCCAGAGAGACTTTGGGAGGCTGTCAAGATCACCCGGAACTTGATGAGGGTGGTGGTGAGTAAAACCCAGATTTCTAGACAGTCTGGTTAATCACCCAGTATGTGTGGGACTGGAATTCACTTCAGGAGGAAAGGCATCTTTGATAACATAGGTGAAGTTACACTTGGCTTAGATAACAAAAATGTTCTAAGAACCTAATGATATTCCTGGGGATTTATCTGCATTATGAATCTTTTTTGCCCTGTGGCCACCCTACAGTCTGTCTAGCTTCATATTAAGGAATTACAGGAAGAGGATTCATGCTCTGCTATCTAATATCATCCTTGGGGAGTATGAAGTTCCATATAAGTGATTCTCCTTGATGAGTGATGTCGACCCCTCCATGTGTACAAACTTGTAACAAGGATATATGTCGTTACTTTTTGCATAAGATGTACGTATTCAGTTGTAAAACATTAGGGTATATAAACAAAAACAAATACAAAAAACCCAGTCGCTCCCAGCCCCACCAGCTGAGAATTTCAGACTTTACTTTTAAGTACAGACATAAAAATTACATGTATGTTTAAATTTCATGAAAAGGGTGTCATGCCTCCTGTTTGGTACCTTGCCTTTTGCACTCTGTATTGTGAACATCTTTTCTTGTTAAGAAATAGATGTCTAAGTCATTGATTTCAAGGTACTTTTGATGGGATTTCATTGGAATGAGGACAGGTATGGAACATTAGGGTAGAAAAAGTGTATCGTTCAGGTTCCATCACCGTCATAGAGTCCAGGTTTTCTCATTCATTTTGTACTGTTTTTATAACTGATTCACTTTGCTGTACACCTGAAACACAACATTATAAATCAACTCTACTCCAGTACAAATTTTTTAAAAAAATAGGGAGAAAAGAATTTAAAAAGAAAACTAAATGGGTGGTAGGGCACTATTCAAATATCAGTTATCATATTACACTATTCAAATGTCAGTTATCATATTACAGAGGTAAAGGCTAGTAGTCATTCATTTAAATAAAGAATTTCTCATTTGCTCTGCAAAGTCACCAAACCCTGTTAGGGCCAGGCACTTTTTTATTTTTTTTTTTAAACATTTATTTATCTGGCTCCATTGGATCTGAGTTTCAGCACAGATGATCTTTGTGGATCGTGTGGGACCTTTTGTTGCAACACTTGGACTGTCTACTGGTGGCCCTGGGGCTCCAGAGCACTCAAGCTCAGTAGTTATGGCATATGGGCTTAGTTGCTCCACAACACGTGGGATCTCAGTTTTCTGACCAGGAATGGAACCTGCGCTCCCTGTATCGAAAGGCAGATTCTTCACCACTGGATCACCAGGGAAGTCCTCCGGGCACTCTTCAGTTTGTTGGCTCTTAAAAGGAAAACTGTACTGTAGAAAATTAGAAACACATGGCGTAGTAGCAGTCTTAGTGTTATGAGCCCCTCTTTATTCTTCACCCACCCTCCATAGTTTATCAGTTCATCACCAATCTTCTTTTAGCTGCATTCTCAAACACCCTCCCGTCTTTTCCTGGATGACATTGAAGGAAATCTCAGATATACTAGTTCATCTATATTGTAGTATATATTGCTGGCATTGGGAGTCTTAAAGAAAACATAATCACAATACTATTATCCATCTCAAGGAGAGGAAAAGCAAATTTTAAAAACTAGTCTGTGTTTTCACCTCCTTGATTTAAATAAACTTATTATTTCAACATATATATAACCATAACACATATACTGCTTTAACAGTTTGAATAAGGAACCAAATAAGGTCAATATATTACAAATGATTGATGTGTCTTTTAATTTGTGTATTTCCTTGTTACCTCTTCCCCTCCCCTCCATGCATTTTTTGGATGTTATTAAAGAAACTCATTTCGGTCGCTCAGTCGTGTCTGACTCTTTGCGACCCCATGAATCGCAGCACGCCAGGCCTTCCTGTCCATCACCAACTCCTGGAGTTTACCCAAACTCATGTCCATCGAGTTGGTGATGCCATCTAGCCATTTCATCCTTTGTCGTCCCCTTCTCGTGTCCCCAATCCCTCCCAGCATCAGGGTCTTTTCCAATGAGTCAACTCTTCACACGAGGTGGCCAAAGTATTGGAGTTTCAGCTTCAGCATCAGTCCTTCCAAAGAACGCCCAGGACTGATTTTCTTTAAGATGGACTGGTTGGATCTCCTTGCAGTCCAAAGGACTCTCAAGAGTCTTCTCCAACACCACAGTTCAAAAACATCAATTCTTTGGCACTCAGCTTTCTTCACAGTCCAACTCTCACATCCATACCTGACCACAGGAAAAACCATAGCCTTGATTGATGGAACTTTGTTGGCAAAGTAATATTTCTGCTTTTGAATATGCTGTCTAGGTTGGTCATAACTTTCCTTAGAAGGAGTAAGCGTCTTTTAATTTCATGGCTGCAGTCACCATCTGCAGTGATTTTGGAGCTCAAGAAAATAAAGCCTGACACTGTTTCCCCATCTATTTCCCATGAAGTGATGGGACTAGATGCCATGATCTTAGTTTTCTGAATGTTGAGTTTTAAGCCATTTTTTTCACTCTCCTGTTTCACTTTCATCAAGAGGCTTTTTAGTTCCTCTTCACTTTCTGCCACAAGGGTGGTGTCATCTGTATATCTGAGTTTATTGAGATTTCTCCCAGCAATCTTAATTCCACCTTGTGTTTCTTCCAGTCCAGCATTTCTCATGATGTACTCTGCATATAAGTTAAATAAGCAGGGTGACAATATACGGCCTTGACTACTCCTTTTCCTATTTGGAACCAGTCTGTTGTTCCATGTCCAGTTCTAACTGTTGCTTCCTGACCTGCATATAGGTTTCTCAAGAGGCAGGCCAGGTGGCCTGGTATTCCCATCTCTTTCAGAATTTCCCACAGTTTATTGTGATCCACACAGTCAAAGGCTTTGGCATAGTCAATAAAGCAGAAATAGTTGTTTTTCTGGAACTCTCTTGCTTTTTCCATGATCCAGCGGATGTTGACAATTTGATCTCTGGTTCGTCTGCCTTTTCTAAAACCACCTTGAACATCTGGAAGTTCACGGTTCACGTATTGCTGAAGCCTGGCTTGGAGAATTTTGAGCGTTACTTTGGTGGCATGTGAAATGAGTGCAATTGTGCAGTAGTTTGAACATTCTTTGGCATTGCCTTTCTTTTGGATTGGGATGAAAACTGACCTGTTCCAGTCCTGTGGCCACTGCTGAGTTTTCCAAATTTGCTGGCATATTGAGTGCAGCACTTTCACAGCATAATACCTTTTCTTATAGGCTGGATTTTGCCGACTGTATCAGTGTGATGTAGTTGAAGATGTTCCTCTCTCCTCTATATTTGTTACGTTTAATTTTATAGTTAGAAGTAGGGGCTTGATCAGAGTCACTTGCCCCCACCAAGTTAGTTTTATGAGCTCACTCAGAGGAGTGTGTGATATGTATGGATATGCCTTCTTGTGATTAACATCAAGTGATGCTTACTGCTTCAATCTCTTAGTTTAATTCAACTGTAAAGCTTCTATTTTTCTGTATTTATTAGCTGGAATATTTTGTGAGATGAAACTTTCTCTACTTAGTACATTGGCCAGAAAGTGTACTTGGGTTTGTCTATATGATGTTACAGAAAAACCCAAGCAAACTTTATGGCCAACTTAATGTTTACTTCCCTAGGGCATGTTGTCGAAGAAGGCAATGGCACCGCACTCCAGTACTACTGCCTGGAAAATCCCATGGATGGAGGAGCCTGGTGGGCTGCGGTCCATGGGGTCGCACAGAGCGGACACAACTGAAGTGTGTAGCAGTAGCAGTAGCAGGTCATATTGTTGTTTAAGTCACTTAGTTTTGTCCAACTCTTTGTAGCACACCGTGGGAATTCCCAGGCAAGAATCCTGGAGTGGGTTGCCCTTTCCTTTTCCAGGGAATCTTCCTGACCCAAGGATCAAAGCTGAGTTTCCTGCATTGGCAAGTGGATTCTTTACCACTGAGCCACTAGGGGAGCCTTCCCTAGGGTATAGTTAAAGTATGTAAAGAGAAGACAAGATCAGTACTTCCGTCTCCTTGTGTGTCTTAGTTTTCAAAGGTAACGAGTTGACTCCCCAGCGTGATCCATGGCAGTGGTTCTCTAGTAGGGGACGTGAGGCAGTATCTGGGGACATTTTCGGTGTCTTAACTGGGGAGAGGGTACTAGTGGCATCCAGTGCTTAGCGGCCAGGGGTGCTACTTGGTGGCCATCATTCCATCTCACAGCCCTGGGGAACAGAGGATCCATCCCAAAGTATCAGCAGTGCCACTGTTGAAAATGTCTATGCCAGGTGGACTGATTCGTGTGTTTTTTTTTTTTTGGTATCATAGTGAACTCATGGATTTAAACATGTTTCCTATGCTTCATTTTGTGTAGTTATCCTTACTGATATTCAGATTATCCATCTCTGCTCAGTAAGAGAGAGGCTACTCAAGTCGATTCAAAGGACACCACCCGAGTGGTCTTAGACTTCCTGCTTCTTGTATGACGAGATGTTCCAGGCTCATTCTCTATATTCCTTGATGCCGACCTGTCAGGAGTCATTTATCCAAGAAACCCTAGTTCTTTTGAGTACTTTTCTCATTCTCATCATATGGGTCAGAAAATAAAATGAAGGAAACGTAAAAGCTGAACTGTTGCTTTTTAGATCTAACCATTTTTAAAATATTTTATTGGAGGATAATTGCTTTACAGTATTTTGCTGGTTTCTGCCAGACAGCAGCCTGAATCAGCCACAGGTGTACATATGTCCCTCACTCTCAAACCTCCCTCCCGCCCCTTCCCCATCCCACCCCTCTAAAACCTGAACATTTTTAATGAAAGTTTTTCCAAAATGTAATTGATACATCCTTACCTTTGGGAAAAAAAAAATTCTAAACACACTCTTTTCAACTTGGTCTCAGTTTTAGTATGCTGAGGCTGAGATTCATTTCTCCCCAGACAAGCAGGAATGTTACTCTTGTTCTATATCCATGTTTTTTTAAACTGTGCCAGCCCATTAAGAAGTTGTGACATCTCTCTGGTGGCCCTTAATAGACAGTTTCTTTGATAAAGTAGACCAGAATAGAAAACATCAAAGTATGGGTACTTAAAAGAACTCTGTGTGTGTGTGTTGCAACAGATTTCTCATTCTCTGTCTTTATTTCTCTTTTTCACACACACACACCATACACACACAGAATAAACACTGGGTTGTTAAGTTCAATGTATTTTTCATTGTGAGTCGCAGCCAAAAGTCTGAGAAACTCTGTCCATTGTCCTACAACATTATGGCTCCATCTGTGGCCACCAGATCTGTATCACTGTCTTCAGACCGAGAGCTTGTTAGAAATGCAGACTGAGGCCCCACCCTAGATCCACTGAATCTGAAACTGCACTTCAGCAAGATCCCCAGGGGATTCTTAACGCATGTGAAAATATGAAAAGATCTGTGCCGGATGGTGCTTGGTGGCCCTGTGCTTTTTCAGAATTTATTTTTATAATTACTTTGTTTTTGCATGGCCAGCTTTCACCTGTTGAAACTGATCTTTCTACTTTTCCCTCACAGCCTTCTCATGTGCAGTTAAGAGGAAAAGTAGGTAAAATGACCAACTTAGGTGAGTGTATGGCAGTCTGGCAGGATTCTCGATAATAAAAATGGGAGCTTTCGGTGCTTACATTGAGACAGTTTTTCAGTTGGCTGTTCAGACAGAGCTAGAGACCAAAAGCTTCATGTAAAAGCTACTTAGTATTGTGAAGCCGCAGATATAAAGAAAGTTGTATTGTAACCGGTCATTGTAAACTTTTAAGAACTTTCAGTTATAATGTTCTATGACCCTTTGTGGAGGAGGCAGTGGCACCCCACTCAGTGTTCTTGCCTGGAGAATCCCAGGGACAGGGGAGCCTGGTGGGCTGTTGTCTGTGGGGTCGCACAGAGTTGGACACTACTGAAGCGACTTAGCAGCAGCAGCATGACCCTTTGAGTCAGCAGAACTTCTAGACTGGTACAGTTTTGCTCATCAGAAAAAGATGAACAGATGAAAAAAATATTACCAGCCTCCAAGTTCTTCAGTGTTCATTTGCATTTCAGGAGCAGTTTTATCTGGGAAGTGATTTTGTTTTGCAAAAACAACTTTAAAAACTCCCCATAACCCCTTCAGTTACACATATTTCTGAACAGAAAAAGCTCATTCAACACTCAGACTTGGGGACATTCACCTATATTTGCCTACCATGTGGACAATCACATCCTGTCTCTGTGCCTTTGCCCATGGGCTTTCCACAGCTGGCCTGTCCCCAGCCCCTCTGTCCACCTTGCCGGATGCTTCTCTTCTCAGCCAGCTCTTCCTCTTCTGGGAAACCTTCCTTGAAACTTAACAGTCTTTGTCATTTGTGAGACTTCCCTGGCAGTCCAGTGGTTAAGACTCACAGCTCCCAATGCAGGGGGCCTGGGTTTGATCCCTGGTCAGAGAACCAGGTACCACATGCAGCAACTAAAAATCCGATGTGCTGCAATTAAGACCCAGAGCAGCCAAATAAATAAAAATAAGTATTTTTTTAAATTGTTATTTTTTTATTTTGGGCCGTGCTGGATTTTTGTTGCTGCAAGGGCTTTTTTCTAGTTGTGGCGAGCAGGGGCTACTCTCTAGTGACGGTGCTCAGGCTTCTCATTGGGGTGGCTTCTCTTGCTGCAGAGCACAGGCTCTAGGGCACTCAGGATTCAATAGTTGTGACACATGGGCTCCATAGTTGCAGTTCCTGGGCTTCTAGAGCACAGGCTCAGTAGCTGTGGCATGTGGACTTAGTTCCTCTGCAGCATGCGGGATCTTTCTGGAACAGGGACAAACCTGTGTCTCCTGCACTGGCAGGCGAATTCTTTACCGCTCAGCCACCAGGGAAGCCCTGTAGGCTACTTCTTAATCTAATTTTTTGTACCCCTCTCTTGATTACATAAAGGTTTCTCAAGTGGCTCCGCTGGCAAAGAATCCACCTGCAATGCAGGAGACCCCAGTTCAATTCCTGGGTCAGGAAGATCCTCTGGAGAAGGGATAGGCTACCCATTCCAGTATTCATGGGCTTCCCTGGTGGTTCACAGGGTAAAGAATCTGCCTGCAATGTGGGAAACCTGGGTTTGCTCCCTGGGTTGGGAAGATCACCTGGAGATGGGCATGGCAACCCTCTCCAGTATTCTTGCCTGGAGAATCCCCATGGACAGGAGTGCCTGGTGGGCTACAGTCCATGGAGTTGCAAAGAGCCAGACATGACTGAGCGACTAAGCACACACTTTATGACCTGTCTCCCGAGTTGGCGTGTTGCTTTGCAAAGCCCCGTCTGCCATGAAGAGTAAAGTTAAGGACAGGGTGGAAAGGTCTTCAGCATGTCCTTGTGGTCACTTTGAAGACTGCTCAGCACAGCTCCCTGGAGGGCGTTCGGCTTGGGCAGTTGGTGGTGGTTACTGAAGGGGAGTGGAAGTAGGAACGAGGCAGTGAATGGCCAGTCTCAGGGTGAAACGGCGCTGCCTTGCTCAACTGAGGGATGGGGACTCCCGGGGACTGGGTGTCGCCTGCCTGTTCAGTAGAAGCAAAACACGTGACATCTGTGCATCTGTTTCCTCTTCTGTATCATAGGTGTAAAAATACCTGCTTTGGGGCATTGCTGCCAAGTTGTAGAATAATAGATGGTTGCACACGATCTCAGAGATCAGAACAAAACCAGACCTTTCCAGCAGAGTGGTTCGGCCCCCCGGGGACATTAGGCAATGTCTGGGGACTTTTTTTGTTGTCACCACTGAAGGGGAGAGGTTGCTAATGGCATCTAGTGACTTGAGGCCAAGGGTGTCCCTACACATCCTACATCCTGTAGTG
>SJXQ01010795.1:315114-359414 GCA_006408695.1 Aepyceros melampus | reverse complement strand
AGCTTGTCTTGGAGTGATTTTTCTCAGACTTAGTGAGACTTTTTATCTCACCCTAAGGATATTAACCTAACTTGCTTTTTTTCTTTCTTTCTTTTTTTTTTGTGTGTGTGTGTGTGTGTGGTTCAGGCTATGGGCAGAGTGGGGTCTTCTCAGGCCAGAACTGACTTTAACTTTTTAACCAAATAAACACAGTCTTCATGCCTCCCTCCGAAGCACTGGCCTTGGTTCCCAGAGCCCTGTGGTCTGCAGGCTTTGGCTGCTAATCATGTGACCTCCATGAAATCACTCAAAAGGTGTTTGTTTCCACCTATAAAATGAGGAATTTTGGCTAAGTGACCTCTCTGCACCAAGTGTAAGCGCTCTGACTGCCAGCTTTGAGCTCTCAATGGGCTTCTGTTACGCTGGCCTTTAGGAATAGGTATGGAGGCATATGTCAGCACTGACATCTTTTCTGAAAAATAACTCTAGATCAGTTACCGTCTTCAGGAAGAGTTTATTTAGCGGACATGTCTGTGAAAAAGCAGGTAGGTTTATCTGTGTGTGTGTGAGACATCTGAAAGAGCAATATTTAAACTAGAGAATGTCTCTGAACTTCAGATTTAAGACTGTTGCTTCTGAGATTGTCACAGAGGGCCCTGCTGAAAGTTGAAATCTCTGAGTCGGTGATTTCCTTTGGGACTAGCTGAAAATGAAAGCACAAGGCGATTTTCCGTGCTCCGGGGAGAAGTGCTTTGTGCGATAGAATAAATTATCTCTCGATGGGGACATGCTGCGTGTCTGAGGGACAGTCTGATTAGCCGCTAAGGGGACAAGAAGGCAAGGAGGGGGCTGCATGGAAATGTGGTTGGTGGTGGGGGCATCTGTCCAGCTGAAAAACGGGGTGCTACTCATCCTCATTTCACAATAAAGATGATATTGGCAAGATAGCTTTGCTCAAAGGAAGTTCCAAAATTAACTGTGAGAGTCCCCAGTAACAGACGCAGAGTTGATTGTAAAGAGAACCTCCTCTCCTTCTCTTGCAGGAGTCCATAGTGAACAGGATGGGTTTTCTCTCCCCTACCTGCTTCCCGGATTTACAGCCCTATTACCATATATGTGCCTGGGTGAGGGCGTCTCACCATGACTTGTGCCTCTCTGGAGGGAGCGTCCTTGGCTACTAGCCAGGAGATTGATCAAATGCTGGCCACTCTTCCTTTTTCTGGGCATACTCTTGCTTTTCTTCCGAAAGCCCTTGTGGTTTGCCCAGCTTTGCCCACGGGAGGGGCTGCTTGACTTAAAAGTGTAGTGATGCCTTTTTGTGTTGGTGGTGACTGTGGTCCCTCACGTTTCCATGGGGCCAGCTGCCTATGACCTCTTAGATCTCCAGGCACTTGTCATCTTTGTACATGAGCCCTCTTCCTCACAGCCTAACTTTAAAGGGGGCTTCCCTGGTGGCTCAGACGGTAAAGAATCTGCTTTAAGGGAAGCTTTATGCCTTTATTCTTTTTAAGCGATCATTTTTAAAGCAAGCAGCAATGAAATCAGCCCTGAAAGACTTAGGCAAGAGCCCTTTGTTTTTTAGGGGGTGGAGGTGATGGGGATATGCCAAGAAAGGGCAGGAAGGGCTGGTGGATTTCCATTGGCTGCATTTTTTCAGCAGAATGACTTTCCAAGAGTATGGTGCTTTGCGGCTGAGTGACAAAACTTGGTGATGCCAGGGTGGACTGAGAAGGGCTGCGTGGGTGTCGTTGCAGTCATCCGTTCTTCACCTGGTGGTGCTTGGGTGGTTCTGGTCTTACTTGAAATAGCTGGAGAACCTTTTGCTGGAATTGGCATTGGCATATTTAGATAAATGCCCTGTCACAATGTGTCCCCTTGTCTACATTCATTTGGACTTGCTGGTTGATAGGCTGATTGTCAACTGATCATGAGCCCTAAAAAGTTTAATATGAGTGGTTTATAAGAGTAGAAAAGAGAACAGATCAGAAAATATTAAGTAGCATGACAGCAAGCAGAAATGTTTTCTGTGTTTTGCTTGCTGTGTGCTTAGTCCATTGATTTCCTTTTTCTTATTTAATCCTCAACACAATTTTATGATCCCCATTCTGTAGATGAAGAACTTGAGGCCCAGAAAGAGTAAGTATAGTACTTTGGTCAAGGTTACGAACATCCCATCACAGTTGTAGTAAAGTCACACGTTTTACGCTGGTCAAGTCCCACTGGAACTGGCTTGTTTTTTTCCCTAGCCTTACCCAGTACTTTCCTTCCTTTCCCCATTAATGCTCTCAACTTTGTGGCTGGTTGTCTGTTTCATGAACTTATCAAACACTGCTCTGCTATTGGGCCTTTGTACCGTACAGACCTATTTTCTCTGCCTGAAATGCTCTTCTGCCCGGGTTTTTTTTTTTTTGCATGACTGCTCTGTCTTGACTTTCAGGTCTTACTTGCATGTCTCAACTTGTTCTCTGACTAGCCATAATTGGGTGACAGTTTTAATTCTCTGCATAGTACTTACCGCTGTTTGACTTGATTGTTTTATTTTTTGTTTGTTTACTGTCTTCACTAAAATATGCATGTCATGAGAGCCAGGGACCTTGACCGTCTTATTTGACCTACATCCTTAGCACCTAGAGTAGGGCTAATATGTAGTAGGCATTCAGTGTGTTGAATAGAAAGGATTTAGGTTTCAAATCAAGGAATCCTATCTAAAGCCCTGGCTATTAAGTTGTATATTTTGCATTTTAATCCTGTTCAATCCAGTTTTTCATATTTATACTGTATGACTCCTCACTGCACAGCCAGCCAGTGCCAGAGTAAATCTTAAAATTTGTTGAAGCACTTTTTTCAGACTTTCAGGTTTTGATGCTTAAAAATTAACTGAGGATATGTTGAATTCATTAATCAGGTCTCCTGTATCCTACCTCTCTGTATATTCATTCTGTTAATTTTTGAGAGTTTGATACTGAAACTTCAACTAAAGATATTATCTACTTAAAAATAATTATAGTATATAATGGAACTATATGTAACCTTGTTCTGTATTTTCCAAGTCTCCTATGAATGTGTTTTCATACTTTCATAATTTAAGAAAAAAATAGATGAGGACTGCAAAGAACTTCTATTGACATCAGTTATACCAGTCTGTATTTATAATATTCAAAATTAACACTTAGAAAATTCACACACAAAATATGAAAAGTAAACCTATTGCACATTAATACAGTAACATATTTTCTTATGGGCAATAATTATATTTTCCAAAACAAAAATTCAGCAAGAAGAGTGTCATTATTTTACATTTTTTTTTGTAAAGTGCTTTTGTTGTTGTTTAGTCGCTAAGTCATGTCCAATTGTTTTGTGACCCTATGGACTATACAGCCTGCCAGGCTCCTCTGTCCATGGGATTTCCCAGGCAAGAAAACTGGAGTGGGTTGCCATACCTCCTCTAGGGGATCTTCTGGACCCAGGGATCAAACCTGGGTTTCCTGCATTGGCAGGCAGATTCTTTACCACCGAGCTACCAGGGAAGCTTTTAGATCTAGCTTAATAGAAGGTAACTGGACTCAGACCTGCCCCTGCCTCCAATCTGTTGTGACATCACATGTCTTGCAGCTTCTGGAGAATTCCACTGTGCATGAGAAAAGGCAGTGACACCTTGGTGTTCCTACGAAAATAGTTTTGACTTTGAAGATCCTCTGAAAGGGTCTTGGGAGATCTTAGGAGGCCCTGGGCACCAGTAAAAGCCACTGGTAGGATAGGTAACCACTTATAGAATAGGTAGGTTTTTCAGAAGGTTGGGTGGTGCCATGGAACATTTGAGAGAGGAAGCTGAAGGCTTAAGTGGCAGGATGCAATTAAATGTCCCTAAGTCTGGGTATTGTATCAGAGCTTTCTATTTAGACATAAATGCATGGGAATGCATTTAAGCTGTTCTTGCAAAACCAAAGTTGTTTCCCAGCTAAAGCTCCTCCTGCATTGCAAAGGAACATTGCGAACTTGGAAGGCAGTGGTGCTTGTGTTCATTATTTTTAGATGAGCAAGATTATACCAACCAGTCCAGAAGTTCTGTAGTGGGAGGGGTCATTAAACAATGAGAAAGTGTGGGTTCCTTTCCATGTCTGAAAACAGTTGCTTCAAATTCAACTTCCTTAGTGGCTGTTACTCTACAACCCCTTACTTGGTGGTGGTTGAAGCTTCTGGATTCAGATGAAGTTGTTTTGTAGGATAGAAGTTAGATTGTCTTTGAGTTTTATTGCCCATGGGTTCTCTCACAAATGGTTTTAAAAGTGTCAGGGTAAAGCTATTAGAAGTACATGAGATACTCCATGCTAGCCAATTTCAGTGTTTAAGAAAGGTAGTGAAGTGAAAGTTGCTCAGTTGTGTGCGAATCTGTGTGACTCCATGGACTATACTGTCCCCTGGAATTCTCCAGGCCAGAATACTGGAGTGGGTAGCCTTTCCCTCTCCAGGGGATCTTCCCAACCCAGGGATTGAACCCAGGTCTCCCGCATTGCAGGCAGATTCTTTACCAGCTGAGCCACAAGGGAAGCCCTAGATGAGTGCAAATGCAGGCCTCTAGGGTTGCTAAGAGTCGGACATGACTGAGCAACTTCACTTTCACTTTTCACTTTCATACATTGGGGAAGGAAATGGCAACCCACTCCAGTGTTCTTGCCTGGAGAATCCCAGGGATGGTGGGAGCCTGACGGGCTGCCGTCTATGGGGTCTCACAGAGTCAGACACGACTGAAGTGACTTAGCAGCAGCAGCAGGGAGTAGTTTGCCTGTGTCTTGGGTGATGTGTACAAGATTGTCACAGTTAAGGCGAGTGGGCAGTACAACACATGGGACAGCTGGTCATCAGGAAGTGAGTGATGGAAGGGACAGGGTGAGGGCAGGCAATATGAGGGGGTTTTCTACCTGACACCAGAGCTTGGAAGGGCCAAACTTTAATTTATTTTAAAATTATAATTGAGTATAGTTGATTTATAGTATTGTGTTAGTTCAGGTGTATAGCAAAGTGAATCACTTATATATCTGCATTTTTTTTAAAGATTCTTTTCCCATGTAGGCTATCGCAGAGTATTGAGTAGAATTCCCTGTGCTATATAGTAGGTCCTTCTTGATTATCTGTTTTATATATAGTCATGTGCATATGTTAATCCCTCCTAACTTATTCTTCCTCTCTTGGAAAGGCTGAACTTAATGGCAGTGTCAGTGGGTTTCTTTTTATCCCCTGATGACTGAAAGGCCGTTCAGTCCCAAAGATCAGGTGGCTTCATCTTAATGAAATACAAAAGGCTTGCTTCTGCAGTCAGTAAAAATGTGGGAGTCTGTGGCTGTGCGGGTCTGTTCACTGCTGTGAGGTCACGATTCTGATTTCCTCCTTTGTCCATCCACACTTGAGGTTTAAGTGATAACCTTAGTTCGCTTCTTAGTTAATGAAAGTGTTCTTATTTGGTCTCATTTCAGAAGTTGCTAAGTTTAAAGTCTTGAGTCATGAGTAGGCGAAAGTTGAGATTATTATTTTTTTTTAGAGAAATGAATATAAGGCATTAGTTAAGTGTATACAGTAGAAATAGATTGAAGAAATGACAATAAGTGAGTTTTTATCACAAAGCTTTTAGCAAAAGAAAGAAAAAGAAATCCAAATCTATCTTGAACTGCTTAAAATGAAATGAACATCCTTCTTGTTGGATGAGGCTGTGCTTTAGCCTGTCTCAACACCAAAGTGAAGGAAAGTTCTAAATATTAAATTATCATTCCTTTGAAGAGATTTCCACCCCCACCCCTCTTCCAGCAGGGGCCTGGTTTGATGTTAGAAGAAGGGGAAGCAGAGTTGAGGTCTGGCTGTCTCGGGTATTTTGAATCTGGGGGCCGAGAAGCAGAACCTTGGATGACCTGAGTGTCGGCCACCTGATGGGCCTGCAGAGGACTGAAACATTTCTGGGACCTGTGTTTATTCGAGGATGTTTCCAGCAGTGCTGACAGAGTGAGAAGGGTCTATCAAGTAGGAGAAGCGCAAGTTACAGGCCGTAGGGAGGGGAGACTTCGAAGGAAGTGAAGTGAATGTTCTCATTTTAGTCTCACTTGAAACTAAAAAAGTGAGCCCTTAGTAAGGGCCAGGTATTGGGCTGAGCACTTTGTGTGGGGTTTTTGGTTTGTCCCTCATGATGACCCTGATGGGAGGCAGGGTCCTGATGAGAGGTAGGAATGGTACCCACCCCCCCAACACACACTTTATTTTTTAAAATATGCACAAGGGAGTTGAAATTCAGAAGTTATGTAAGTTGCTTAAGCACACACAGCAGGTAACTGATGAAGATGGAATTTGGATGCAGGTGTTCTAGGTTGATGTTTCTAGCCTTTTTGAACATACCAAGGGATGGTCAGTGAGAGACAGGTACTTCTTTCCAGGGATAGATGTTAGACGTTTTGTTTCTGGCTCCCAATGTCTCAAAAATCTGTTGAAAAGGGCCAAGAGGCCTTTCTTCTCTATTTTTTGATCAACAACATAAACTTGGCTTTAATTAGTTTTAGAAAAACAATCCCCTAAGAAACAGTGTAATTTCTTTTAGGCAGAAGATAAGCTGACGCTTTAGTACATTGAACCCAGATTTGACTGCTCACATGTTCCAGGCAATGTGCTAGGGGCTGGGAAGCAGTGGGAATGAATCATCCTGCTGTCCTGGCCCTCATGGCTATGCTGTGTGCCGTGCTTAGTTACTCAGTCGTGTCTGACTCTTTGTGACCCCATGGACGGTAGCTCACCAGGCTCTGTCCATGGGATTCCCAGGCAAGAATACTGAAGTGGGTTGCCATGCCCTCCTCCAGGGGATCTTCCCGACCCAGGGGTCGGACCCAGTTTTCCTGCATTGCAGGCAGATTCTTTACCGGCTGAGCCACCAGGGAAGCCCTGCCCTCATGGACTCATGGTCTAGTGGTGAAGACACGCAAACTAGCAAACAAGTGAATATGGGATTTTCAGACAGTGGGAGTGGACCAGATAGTGTAATTGGGGTGCTGTATAGAGAAATGCGTTGCCAACGTAGAACTCAGGTTTGGGGTGTCAGAGAGGGCTTCCAGGAGGCAGTGACATCAAACTGGGACTGTAAAGCTGGGAGTTAGCCACAGGTGGGGGGCACAGGGAGTGTCAGGCAGCTGGAGCAGCAGATGCCAATACCTGGGGGACAAAGTCTACACAGTGTGTTGGGGGAATCTGAAAAAATTCATCAGTGTTTGAGGATAAAAGCAGTGGGAAGAGTCCAGAGAGATGAGGAAGAGGTAGACAGGGACCAGATTATGGAGAGCCCTGAAGAGACTTGGGAAGGTTTTAAGCAGAGGAATACATGGTCTGCCTTAGGCTTCTAAAAGGTCATGCTGGCTGTACATGTAGAATAATGGAGGTGAGAGAGATGAATAGGATAAATGATCTTATTTGCAAAGCAGAAGTAGAGACACAGAGATATGGAGAACAAATCTATAGCTATCAAGGGGGAAAAGGTGAGATGGGAAGAACTGAGAGATTGGATTGACATATATATGTTTTTGATACTATATGTAAAGTAGCTAACTCGTGAAAACATATTCGCAATGTGTAGCACTGGGAAGTCTACTTAAGGTATTGTGGTGGCCTGAATGGGAAGGAAGTCCCGATGGGAGGGAGTGTATGTATACGTATAACTGATTCATTTTGCTATGTAGTAGAAACTAACACAACGTTGCTTTACAGAAACTATACTCTAATAAAAATTTTTTAATAAATGAAACAACAAAAACATCAAGGACCAGAATGAAGCCCAGTTGAAAAATGATTTTGCCTGAGATTTGTGGGGTGGGCAGAGGAGTTAAAAAAAAGTAGAGGCTTTAAGAAATATATTCAAGCTTAAAATCGGTAAGATTTGATGTTCATTTAAATGTCATCGTTCATATGTTTGACATATTTACTAAGCACCTATCATGTGGTCAGCACTCGTGATGGAATGCAGTGGTATGCCAAACAGATCCCAGACAGATTTGGGCTTGTATTAGGGCAAGAGATGGAATAGGAATGAGTGTATTCTGGATCTGAGGGACCAGCACGGGCAGAAGTCCTGTGACAGGGATAAGGTGAGAGAGGACAGGAGGTGCCCCGAGACTTGTGGAGGTCGATGATGTGAGTGTGGAGGAAGAGAAGCAGATTGGGCAGACGGATGAGTTCTTTTTGGTCCATTGAGATGCTGTGGGAATTTTGGAGCTGAACCTCAGTAGCTCTTGGCTAGGAGATACAGACTTGTGGCTCTTCGTGGTATAGAAGCTGCTGGAGGCAGCAGAGTGGACAAGAGGACTGAGGTGTAGAAAAGGCCAAGAGCAACACAGGCTGTGTGACCTCAGAATCAGAGGACCACCATCCCAGGTTTCTCTTCTCCAAGGGGAGCTATGAATCAGTACGTTTTTATCCCCACCTTTGTTAACAAATAGAATCCAGCATCCTGTTTCTTTCCACTCTGCTCGAGGAGCAGTTTCAGGGGACAGTGAATTGAAGCTGAGCCAGTGGGTGATGTGAGACTCAGAAACCTGCCACAGCTCCATCTGCCTGTGGACGACACAGAGGCCGGAGTGATCCCCCTTTCTTCACCTCGGTCAAGCCTCTCTGTGAGAAGCCTATTTTAGGAGGTGCATTAACTGATCAGAGCAGTGGCAGGAGGTGGAGGTGGTATAGAAATACTGATAATTTTCATAGATGGTGTGATTTAACTTCCTGCTAGGTATCAGATTGGCCCAAAAATTCACTCGAGTTTCTCCATAAGCACTCATGGGAAAAGCCACATGAACTTTTTGGCCAACTCAGTACATCAGCAGATGCTTTATAAAGATGACCTCACGGAGTCTTATGACCACCTGCTGAGGGAAGCACTCTATTTGTCCCCCTTTTACAGATGGGAAAAGTAAGGCTTAGGGAAAGTGTGGATCTGGCCTGAAGCCCTACAGAGAAGAGGTGACAGAGCCAGGTTGGAACCCTGGCTCCTGAAGCCAGGAGGTGTCAGGAACTGGAGAGGATGCTGACAAGCCAAGTCTCAAGGAGAAATGAGAGTGTTCATGTGTTCAGAGGTCTTGGAGCATCAGAGGACAGATCAGTAGCAGAAATTCTGGAAGGCGCTTATCGTTGTGTAGGAGGGGTGGGGAACAGGAGTGTTTGCCAAACAGGCTGTTTGAACCTAGACTAGGCCTCATTGCCAGTCCACACGAAAGACAAGACCATCCCTTAAGCAACATGGTGGGGGTAGGGGTGGGGGTAGTTCTATTACTGGGTGAGACATGGAATTACAAGGTTTAAAGGGTTGCTTCTGACCTTTATTCTATGATTTTGTATATTTGGAAAGTTCAGAATGCTCTGTGGTTGGGAGTTTCAGTATAATTCTACATTGTTCAGCTTTTTCTCAAGGGGTGAATTAGGCAGGATAATCACCTCCCTTAAAGTAAAAATATGTCGTCATAGGACACAAAAGAGTCCATTTGTGTGATACCCAGCTGACTTCTTATGCAGGAGATCCTTTCCTTTACTGAATTTGATTTTTTTTAATTTATTTTTTCCGTTTTATTGAGATATTTGACATGCAACATTGTATAAGTTTAAGGTGTACACCATAACGATGTGATGTATGTATCTATTACAAATGATTGCCATAGTAAATTTAGTTAACATCTGCACCAGTTATAAAATTTTTTTTTCCTTGTGAAGGGAACCTTTAAGATCTACTCTTGATAACTTTCGAATATACAATACAGTACTATGGCCTGTACTTGTCATGTTGTACATTGCATACCCAGAAGTTATTTTCTTAAACGAGAAGTTTAATATAAAGAATTTTTTTTTATTTTTAAAAATTGAAATGTAGTTAATTTGCAGTATTATATAAATTTCAGTTGTACCACATAGTGATTCACAATTTTGAAAGAAATCTGAAGCCCTAAAATCAGCTAGAAATAACAGCTAATGGCCAGAGAGATGGTTGGAGCTCTGGAGCTGACCACCTGGGCTTGTTCTCATAGATATCTGCTGGCCAACTCAGAGTTTCTTAGCAGCCTTAGCAGCAAACCCTAGGTGTCAGATGTACCAGGGTCCTGCAGCTCAGTGGCAGGGTGGCACCCGCTGTTCTTCCGTTAGGTGATCCCCAGCCACTGTGTGAGTGACACAGGAGCTCTGGGTACAGTGATGAGTTCAAAGACACAAGTAGTCCAGGATCAGATCCATGGGCAGGCTCTCTCATCCTGCTTCTGACAACAGGAAGTCTTCCAGAGGATGGCTCCCAGGATGACTTTCTACCTCCTCCCCTTCAGACCCCAGAGGCCTGTTCTGTTGACTATCCTGGTGTTTACCTCCAGGACGTTACTGATGACTGTGCCCCTCCTTCCTCCTCTTTACTCCCTCCTCATCCTTTTCCTCTTCCTCCATTTGGCTAATGGTAGGTGAGGGGAAGCTTCCAAAGGTTTCCCACCAGACCAGAGAGGGTCTGCCTGGTCCTTGGTGAGGGTACCCATTGTTTGGGACCCTGGGGATGAATCTGTCCCTGCCCCCACCCCCCTCTTTTTTAACTGGGATGCCTGGCAGATTGCCAGTTGATGCCCATGTTTTCAGGAGGAAATATAAAGTATGCCTGAAGTTTATTTGTTCAACTATCTACTTAATAAGAATGTTGATTAGGAAGTAGAAACTTAATTCCCCCCCCCAACTTATCAAAGTATTATGTGGCAGTGACAGAAAAATTAGGAAATACCAAAGAAAAATTAGCAAATGGAATTGTGCACATAAGAGAAAATCAGTTCTTAATATTGTCACCAAGAATAAGAGGTTAACATATTAATCCATGTTCCAGGCATTGCCATTGATGAACAGCTCTGTTTACCAGTCATGTGGGCCAGAGTTATAACTCTGGCCTTCCTACTTGTTAATTATATATGTCTTGGGCATCTTAGCCTTTTGGTAGCTCAGTTTCCCAACAGCAAAATGGTAATAATGGTAGTTCCTGCCTCATGCTATGGTCCTGAGGATTTGAGAAGATTTGTAAAGGTCTCAGCCCGGTGGTGGACATGATAATGCTTGCCAAATGCTTGCCATTACTATTAGAAATGGTGGCAATGCAGAACCTTGCTGCATGGGCCTGGCACCCAGACTTCTGTTGCGATTATCAATACAAGCAAAACTGAGTATGTCATGCTTTGTCATTCCAGGACACTGAATAGTGTCCAGTGCTTCCCATTCAGGACCTGAAGCTTCTAGTAAGGTGACCAGGTTGTGATCAAAGTTCAGAGACTAGTAGGCCTGCTGCTGTTTCTTGGCCTGGTCTCCACTGGGGCCAAGAGGGCCGGGAGAGACTCAGTCACAGTAGACAAGTCCCTTGCCCTCCTCCCGAGCATGTATCTGCTCGCCTGCATCCATCACTGTCCCTGGATCCTTCTGGAAGTTTCTAGTGTGAAGACACAGATTCGGTCTGACTCAAAATTCAAACAAAACTTGTTTTCCAGTAATCAGTCCCAGAAGTACACTGACTTCCTTACCCTTTATAAGACTTTTAAGTATAAGCGCAGAAGGGAAATACCAATGCCCATGAGTGGTTTTGTTTTGGGTGTCTTTTGGGATGTTGTTTAAAACAGGGGTTCCCAACCTCTGGGATCTAATGCCTGATGACTGATGTAATAGCAGTAGAAATAAAGTCCTCAATAAATGTTATGTGCTCGAATCACCCCCAAACCATTCCCTCCTCTCCCTTCCCTGGTCCGTGGAAAAATTGCCTTCCGGAAAACCAATCCCTGGTGCCAAAAAGGTTAAGGACTGCTGTTTTAAAACATCGATTTGCCTATAGGTGTAAAATACACAGTTAAGAAGAAATGACAGGATGATAGGTTTGATTTCAGAGAGTGGGATGTGGCGAGCTGAGTCTCTGCCCGTTGTTTGTGTATCTCTCGCCAAGGTCTAGAGATGCTGGCTCTTTCATTTTGAGAGTTTGTATTCTCAGTTGCGTGCAATCTCTCTACGTAAGTTCATGTTCAAGGCAGTGCTCTTTATCTCTTGCAACATCTTGGCTGCTGGAAGGACAAATGAGTTTTTCCTTGCTGTTTCTCACAAGCAGTGAACTGAGATTCTTTCATGGTTTGTTTTCAGTACCTGCCACTCCTACCAAGGGAGGAGAAATGCTTCTTGAGGTTTCCCGCTGATCACTGAGGCATAATTCTTCTGAAAGGAAAACTTGGCACCTGGAAAGCAATTTCAGGAGAGAATACTTCTCCATACCATTCCAAGTCTTGTGGCGTGGTGGGGTGAATGCTTTCTGGCAGGGAAACTGGAGTAAAGAGATGCGCAAGGATGTTTAAGGGGGTCTGGGTTTGGAAGAGAGGTCTAGGAAAGACTGAGGTGACCCAATAGTCTATACACCAGGTGCCTGAGGAAATGATGAGGAGCTACTTCAGTCCACACCAGCACACACCCTTTGCACAGAACTGAGCTTGTTTTTTATTTTTATTTTTACTATTTAACTATGCTATGTGGCATGTGGGCTCTGAACTTCCCCAACCAGGGATTGAACTCTTGCTCCCTACAGTGGAAGCACCGAATGTTAACCACTGGACCACTAGGGAAGTCCTTGAGCTTGTGTTGTAAATTCAGTTTAGATTTTTTTTTTTTTTAATAATTGACTCCCACTCCTCAATGTTTATGGCCCTGATGAAAGCTCTTTCTATGTGTCATGTCAATATTTTTGTTGATAATTTGTGTGTGCGTGTGTGGTGATTACTGGGCTGTGCAGAGAGTTACTGAATTTATGAACATGTTCTAGCACTGCCATTCTCTGTGTGTGTTCCTGACCAAGTTTCTTAAGGGACTGCAGCCTCACTCTTTAGTTGCGTTGGAATGATCTGGACCAGGTGCTGAGTCTTTCTCCCTCTGCATGGGTTTCATGGTGAGGGAAGAGAAGGAAAGACAATGGAATAGCATTTGCGTGAAGTGTATAGGTTGTTGAATTCTTAAAAGGCCTCTAGAGCTTTGTGGTATTTATTACTAGGTTTCCTCATATTAATTCTGTTCCTTTGGTGCCTCAGCCCCAGGCCCTGCCGGACCCAAGTTTTATACCAGGTGTTTCCTTCTGCCTGAACATTCCCTGAGGCAGATTGAGCATGTTAATATTTCCTAAGTCAGACTTTCCAGCTCCTAATCATTGTAGAGTTCTTGGCAGACTTCCCTGTAGTCTTTATATTCACTATTTATTATCGAGGGTCTTCAACTTGGAGAATTGGATTCAGTCATGGTTTTGTTAGAAACAAGCCTTACTGTGGTTGGAATACCCTGAAATGAAAGGATAGATGGGGGAAAATGTGGCTGCATATGTCCTGCTTGGCTCAGCGAATTGCCTGCCTGTCACACACTGATTTAAATTTGACTTTTAAGTAGAACGCTTTGGAAAATTGAGCTAAGCCAACTCTCAGTGACTATCCCACCCCCCTTGCCGCCCCGAGCATTTCTTTCCTTCTAATAATGTTGTATATTTTACTTTGTCTAGGATTCTCAAGAAAGACATGTCTGACAAGATGTCTAGTTTCCTACACATCGGAGACATTTGTTCTCTGTACGCCGAAGGATCGACAAATGGATTTATTAGCACCTTGGGGTAAGAGCACTTGTTTCCTGTAGGCAGGGTTTGTTTAAGACATTAGAACATCAGCTTCAACACTGTGATTTTTCTAGGACATTAATGTTCCCATTTTATTAGATTTTTCCAGCGATGGTTGGAATCACAAATATCAGATCTCATATTAGCCAGGTTTAACCTGTTACACAGAAATGCCATTTGCCCATCACTTCTGCAAGAATGAACTCTCATCAGTTAGTGCTGTTAATTCAGAATTATTGTAATAGCCTCTTCTTTCATATGTCAGAGGGAAAGTGCTAAGTGTATGGGATGAATGTTCAGATTAGTATTTACGGACCCCAGGGAAGTGCTCTCGCTTTGTAAAAGCTCTTATTTTTAAGTGGTGACTTGTTTGTTGTACAAATAGAGACCAGAACTTCTCAGGTGCTTCTCTCTCCTTTGAGGCAGAACGTTTTCTGCCTCAGATCGCTGTGTGCATCTGAAAGTTACAAATGGCATCAAGTTCTTTAAATCAGATTTCTGGTGTTCTGTTCTTTCTTCAGTTGTTTTTTCCCCCCAAGCCGGTATAAATACATTCCCTAATGTATTCATTTGATTATCTTTTGCCTTCTCCTCCTCCTCCTATTGTCTGGAAGAGGAAATGAGAGGTGAATTAGTCCCGAAGGGCAGGCACAAGCAGAATGGGGAGTGAAGGTGGTTATCTCTGTAAGAGTTGTACATGGTCTGTAATGTCTTTGCATGAAAAGGAGTGGTGGGTGGCATTGTGGTGGTTGGCAAGAGCTGGTCTCAAATGTGGGGGCTGGGGAGGAAGGCAACAATTTCTCTAAGAACCTCATTGTCACAGCAGCCAGAACCATCCTTTTTAATCAGACTTCCTATTTAAAGTATGCTGATTCTCTGGTATTTTGTAAAGTAAGTGTATTCCCAGGCTCTCATTCAGTTACTCCAGCCTCAAGGAGCAAGTTATTTCAGATAAAGAATTCTATAGCTCAGCTGAATCTCTCCGAATAAAGATTTTATTTTCAAAAGTCATCCAGTTAAAATGAGTGATCCATGACTGCTGATCACCAGTCAAGTGGATTTTTTTTTTTCTGAAGCCTTTTTTAAACCTCTTTTTACTAAAGACCCACCCTTCACAATATACCTTCTGTTGTTTAGTCACCAAGTCGTGTCTGACTCTTGGAGACCTCATGGACTGCAGCACAGCAGGCTTCTCTGTCCCTCACCATCTCCCGAGTTTGCCCAAGATACCTTCTGTAGCTTTTGGCAGAGTCCTGCTGCTTGTGCCTTTCTGTTGTCCTTTTTTTCTTCTTGGCTAATGCCTTGCTTTTTCCATCTCTAGTTGAATCTTGAATCCTCTTATTTTTCTGCAATAATAAGTAGCAGCGGTAACTATCTATATGAATCCTGTCAGTGTTTACAGCTCTGTGCTATGTACTCTATATCCATCATCCCTTTAATCCCCAAACAGTTTTTTACAGTGAGCATTATTATTGCTATTTATGGGGGCAAAAATCTCTGAGCATCGGAGAGGTGAAGTCCCCTGCCCAGGGTTTCACAGCTACAAAGACTGAGAACATCCAGACCAGCGCTTCTAACAGTTGCCCTTGGTGGGGCCAACTTCCCCTTCCCAGCTCATCTGACCGCGCCTCTCTGGCTGAATTTGCTCACCCTGATCCTCATGGTCCGCCCACAACTCTTATCTGAATGCCTTGTTAAGCCTCAGGCCCACCTTATGCTCCCTGTCTGGTCTGTGGCCCTAATTTCTTATAATGGTGTCATTGCCTTTCCAGTCACTGAGGCTCACTTCCTGTCACTTGCTGAATCCACTGTGCCAGCCCCTAAAATCTTAGTACCTCTTTTTCTTCCAGAGCATCTCCTTTTAGATTTCCTATGAGGTACAGAGCTTTATAAGAGTTTTCATAAGTATTGTGAACAAATTAATAATAATGTCTTCCCCCTTTAACATGAGAATGACCCCTCTTTTTTTTATGTTAAGTTTTGGGCTCTAGTCTTTTCTTTAGATGAATATTTTATTCCCTTGGTTCTCTGCACATATTTGAGGATAACTGGTGTAAAAATGGTTTGGAAAATAAAATTTGACCTCTTTTTCCTTCTCATATTTTTTACATTTATGGAGCGCTACTCGTGGATGACGATGAGTGACTGCCAATTTTTGTGGAATCAGCATCCAGCACTATTTATGTAACCCAGTTCCATTTATATAGATGGAAGTTATCTCCAAATGGCTTTATTGATTCGCTGAACTTTAAACTCACCTAGGGCCTTGGAAAGCCCAAGTGTGTGACATGTAGTGTCAAGAGAAGTGCTTCTCAATCCCGTGCGAAACTTGTGAAAAATAAAGATTCTTGGATCCTGTCCTGCAACACAGCTTTAGTAGGCCTGGGGAGGATGGGCACTTGGTATCACTATATTTAAGAAACAAAAAGTCTCATGAACGTCTCCCTATTTGGGAATCCTTGAGACCAACTCTTTGATTTTACAGATGAGGAAACTGAGAGCAGGGGGAGTGAAGTGATATAGTCTGTGTCATGCTGCTAGCAGGTAGCTGAAGGCCATCTACAGTTCATTTTCTACTAACCTAGAATGGGACCCTTTCTCCTACCCATGCCTCCTTGTCTGAGAACTTGAAAAATTTACCAAGCCCTACGTTGAATTCCAAGGCATGCCACCCTACTCCCCACCCCTGTCCCTAGCTCCTGCCTGCACATATTAGATCTGGTGGTGTTTCCTTGTTTATACTTGGAGGGGCTCACAGTGGGCAGGAATTTATGTATACACTTTCTGCTCTTGATTTGTGCATGAATGTTGAGGCTGTGACTACACGGTCCCTCTCGTTAATGAAGAGAGCCTATGTCTTAGAGCCGAAGGAGGCAAGTGGCTGGTGGACTGTTCTAGACACTTTGATTCATCGACTAAATATACTGAGTACCCAGCCTGGTTAGGAAGGGTGCTGGCCCTGGGTGAAAGGTGGAACCTTCTGGGTCACAAAGCAGGCACACTTTCTGTCCTGGGGATCTTGTTGCCTAGTGTAGCATTTGTGTTTCAGCCCAGTGAGATGGGGGGTGGTCAGGAGGGACAGAGGCAGGCAGAGGCAGCCTGGGGCAGGAAAGACTTACGGTCTTCATGAGAAGGTGGGAGTTCTGATTTAGGATCTTGAAAGATGTGTGAAAGAATTTTAGGATGTGTCGGCAGATTTTGGAAAAGAAGCAGTAAGACTTAAGGCTGGTTATTTAATGGTAACTTGCCTTTGGGATAAGACATAGATTAATGGAAGAATCCTTGGAAAACCATATTAGCCGGGAGCAAGTTTTGTGGCCCCTTGAAACATGAGCCAGTCCTGCCAAAACCAGTTCTAGGAACTTGGAAAAGTCATGTAAACTCCTCAGAGCTTCAATTTTCCTCGTCTGTTCAAAAAAAAAAAAAATTTTTTTTAAACAAATCAGTTGTACAAAAGCATTGTACAAGTCATATCAGTCAGTTGGAATTTTAAACATGGAGTCTTTATATATAGATAGAGGCTGATTATTTATCTGTAATTTGGTGCACTTTCCCAACTAGTCTTTTTGAAGCTCCACAGTCTTCTCTTACTCCCATGCTTGTATACGTAGGGTTCCTTCCTCTTGAAAATGCTCCCTTCTTCATCCTCCGCCTCTGTTTCCATCTCTAATAGTTCCCAGTTTGGCCTCTTTCACCGGCAGCTTCTCAGGTAGCTTCAGGCACAGTGAGTTTCTGGCTGTATTTTGTCCTCTTCTCTTACAGCCTGCAGGTGATATGCTCCTTGTCAGTGAGTCTTTCTGGTTCCTGCGTGAACCAGCCTTGAGCTCCCGAAGGGCAGGGGCCTGCCTCCCACCCATGTTCACATCCCAGGGCCTAGCTCAGTGCCTGGCATGGAGTGGGCCCCTTGGCCACCAATGGTCGGGTGCAAGGACCTTTTGCTGTGCCCCCGACCTAAGCTTTAGTACATGCTGTGCTCACATTGGGGCTTTCCAGGTGCCCCAGTGGTAAAGAACTCACCTGCCAGTGCTGAAGATGCAGGCTTGATCTCTGGCCGGGGAAGATCCCCTGGAGGAGGGCATGACAACCCACTCCAGTATTCTTGCCTGGGAAGCCCATGGACAGAGGAGCCTGGTGGGCTACAGTCCATGGGGTTGTAAAGAGTCGGACGCAACTAAGCACGCACACGCTGTTTCGCACACGCTCAGGTCTCTTCTGGATGTGGTTAAGTGAAAAGAGCCACAGAAAACAGTACCTTAATGTGTCCATTGCAGAAGCAGAGTCTTGGGCTCTTGAAGGAGTTTTCATTCCCTGGCTGGAGACTAGGGCAGCCTGTTTTGCATAGGAACAGCCCTGAGTATTTGAGTTTTGCCTAGTGCTTAGGATTTTATTTTCTCAGACTTCATTTGATACAACATTTACTTTCTTCTCTTTGCAGCCTGGTTGATGACCGTTGTGTTGTGCAGCCAGAAACCGGGGACCTTAACAATCCACCCAAGAAATTCAGAGGTAAGTTGGGGACCATTCCAGGGTGGGTCCCTTGCCTCATTTGAAAATTCATGAAGTCTGTTGCTGTGTGTAGATACAGTTGTTTTTGTTTTTTTTTTTTTAGTCAGTCATAGGTTTATTTGCCTACATATTTTTAAGATGTATGAGGCCAGTTTCAGGCTTTCTGGACTCTTAAAAGGCATAAGTAAGTTCAGTGTCAAGATCAGGAAGGCTTGTATTAGGACCTTCATTTTTTTTCACTTGAATACATGCTGGTAAGCACGAATTCAGTTTAAAGCCTTACACTTGTGTTCGAACAAGTAGGATTTATGGATTGAATCACAAGGAACATGTGGTATTTCAGCAGAACTTGCTGTTCCATTGGGAGCTTTGCTGTGCTTACATACTTCACCTCAGAGTGAGGAGTTCTTATTATTACACTTACCTTTTTGAGTTAAAAGGCATAGGAGGGACAGTCTTCCTGCTGGTGGCCTTGCACTGTTGGCTTTCTTTGTGGACCTCTTGTGTTTGATGTCTTCCACGGAAGTAGATTAGTGTATTGCAGGAGAGGTCTAAAATATAGTTGGTAGCTTAAAATGAGAAACGTTTTGTTGTTATTTTTTGCTGCTCTTGTGGTTAGTGCTCTCAGCTCTGGCTGCGTAGTAGAATTATCTGGTAGAGATTAAATTACATGGCTGCCCAGGGCCCCTCTCCAGACCAGTTAAAGAATCTCTCAAGGTTGGGGGCTAGGCATTGGCATTTTTAAGACAGTGATTTTTATTTACAGCCAGGGCTGAGAACCCAGCAGGTTAACTATTTGACTGATGGCCTCTGTCCCAGAGAGTTTAAACCTTGCTGTTTGCAGATTATATCTTTCAAGTTGTGATTTCTTTTTGTTCTTACGTGATTTAGAAACTGTTTGAGGTTTTTGAATAAAATCTCCAGAAATTAGAATGAAATAGGTGGTTGTTCAGATGGAGAGAAGCCAGTTGGAAGGTGTTCGGTGTTGCACTGCCTCCAGTTGGCTTGAGGCTGCCAGGAGCATGTTTTCACCTGGGGAGGGGGCTGGTGGGAGTCTGTTTTTTAAAAAAAAAAATCATTGGCATAAGCCTATACACCTCTGTTGCCTTTTTCTTCTCAGTTCCTGCTCCATGTCACCTTCCAAAACAGAATCCTGAATGCAACAGAAAGATTTGATCCAATGATCATAATCCCATCACTTACTCATAGAATTAAGCCCTTCCTTCTGCATTACATAATGTGCTGCAGTTTTACCATTTAAAAGAGCCAAGCATGAAGGGCTCCGTGCCAACATTGAGTGTGGCCACACTCATACTGTGCTGAGGGCTCTGCCAGCATTTCTAGCTGATGGAGAGGGTCTACTCTCCCTGGGAGGGGATTGAAGCCCTGGAAGGTGGAGGGTTAGTAGCTTGTCTGGAATCACAGTTGTTGACGGATGGAGTAGGAGCTGGGATTCTCAACTTGGGCTGAGAAATCACCCAGGGGATGTTCAAAAACACCCACTTTTGAGTTCCACCTCCAGAGATTCTCACTTAACAGGGTATTTGAGATATTTTGAAAATTCCCTGGTTTGAGTCTCCCATGCAGCCTAGGGTATGAACCACTGCTCTTAGGGCCTGAGCTATAAACTCATGGCTTTATTATGAGCAGGAAGCTGGTCCACACAGTGCTTTTACAGTGGAAAAGGGACCAAGTGGAAGGGATATGGAGCCTATTGCTTGGGTCCAACATGAGCTCCTATCCTATTCTGCACCCGGGCTCTGGGAGCTCGGAAAGGAAGCTGAGAAAGATGTTAGCAAACTGTTTAGAGTTAACCAGTGGCTGTCTGAATATAAGTTTGCTCCTGTTGCTGTTGCTAAGTTGCTTCAGTCGTGTGTGGCTCTGCAACCCCATAGACGGCAGCCCACCAGGCTCCCCCATCCCTGGGATTCTCCAGGCAAGTACACTGGAGTGGGTTGCCATTTCCTTCTCCAATGCATGAAAGTGAAAAGTGAAAGTGAAGTCGCTCAGTCATGTCCAACTCTTAGCAACCCCATAGACTGCACCCTACCAGGCTCCTCTGTCCATAGTATTTTCCAGGCAAGAGTACTGGAGTGGGGTGCCATTTAGAACATTGAAATAAACAAGATCATAGCCAGGAGAAGTCAGAAGAGATGTATGTTTTCCTGGCGCTAGGATAAAAGTGCCTGGTGCTTAGATGTATATCTGCTGGCTGATTGAAAGAGATTTTTTTTGAGATAAAAGTGACAATTCCTGTAGAAGCTATTTGGAAAGAACCAAACTGGCAACCCACACCAGTATTCTTGCCTGGAGAATTCCATGGACAGAGGAGCCTCGCAGGCTACAGTCTTGGGGTCGCAAAGAGTCTGACATGACTGAGTGACTTTCACTTACTCACTCAAACTCTGTTTATGGCCTGGCTTGGGTCCACTGGTGGTCATGTGACAGTGACTTGATTTGTTGACTCTCTTTCCCCATAAATTAAAAATAAAGTGTTCTAAGTTGTGAGGTTCTTTGTACTTGTCGGAAATCTGGTTCAAAACATGCTTTGCAGCAGGCTTTGTGAATGTAGGTCATGGCTGCCTCAGTTCCTCGTGGTGAGTGGGAGGCTGTCTGCACACAGGTGAGGGGCCCTGACCCATCTCCCATTGCAACCACTGGAAGGTCCTTGCACCCTGGAACCCAGGTGATGTTTTCCAAAAAGCAGCCCTTCAATTGTGGTGTAGTGTTTGAAACATTTTTCTCTAAAACAGAGAGAAAGGTGTTTCTTCTAAAAGGGATTACTGCCTTTCCAAATACAGATCTGTTTTGAAGGTTGAAGTCATTTTGATGTTTAGAAATGGTGCATTGGGCAATTGGGTGGCATTTCTTGTCCATTTCCTTGCTGTGCCAGTGCACCCTGAAATTTACCAGATACATATGGAAAAGTGAGATGCTGGTGAGCGACTGGTTAAAATGATGGAATCTTTACCTTAGCGATCAGCCAAGCTACACGTAGTCGTTTGGGTTTGCTGTTGCTTCCTTGCCAAGTTACTTCCTGTATTGAGAACCATCATAACTTGTTCTTAAGTAAATGGAAACCAAAGGCCGATTGATGTAATACTCCCTGTGGCTTCTGACTTGGGGTTCTAATTCTGGGAGCTCCTCTTGAAACCTGCCAACCTAGCAGTTAATAAAATAGGTTGGAGGATCGGGCTTCCAGGGTTCAAATCCAAATTCTGCTAATTCTTAGCTCTGTGACCCTGGACAAATGGTGTGACCTCTGTGAACCTTGGTTTTCTCATCTGTGAAACGCACGATGATATTAGTCCCTTGATCAAAAGGTTATTGTGAGGATTAAATGTGTGTTCCAAATTTAGTACTGATGGTCCTTAGTTAAGGGCTTGGGAAGCCTTAGTTACTCCTGTCTTTTCATTCCCAGTTCTCAGTACAGAGCCTGATCCTCATAGGTGGTGGCAGAAGGGACAGAAACTGTATGTGAATAATGATATGAGAATAATTATAGATGGTTCCTCTTTTTGTCTTTAAATGCTTTGTGGGTAGCAGTGTATACCTGGACCACATGGGCTTGGATTCGAGGCTCAGTGTTCCCATATACAAGCTGAGTGACCCTAATAGATTACTTAAATCTCTGAGCTTATTTCTTTACTTATGAAATGGAGGGAAAATAATTCCTTCCTCATAAAGATAAGGAAGGAAGGTAATATGGCTAAGGAGCCAAACAGAGTACTTGGGTACACAAGGCTTGCTCAAGTGACTGGAAGCGGTTATTTTTTCACGGTAGATGCTGATGAGTTAAACTGTTGAACACACTTGCTTCTTTCTGATGAGTACACTTCCAAGTGAATTGCTTTATTTTCGATTCCTTTGAATGTATCTCCTGCTCCTGGCGTTGCTGTGGGTAGGAGGAAGAGATTGGCTGCAGTTCTGTTTCATGGAAGCCAAGGCATTTTCATTATCTGAATGAATTTTGAACCATATCCTTGTCCTCTCAGTGATGAGAACTGAGGTGTAGAATCATTCAATTACTTTAGTCCTTTTGTTAATGTGGTACCATTTTAAAGCGCCCATGTCAGTAGAAGGTAAGGCAGAATCTCTTTTCTTCCTCATGGGTGTCATTTTGCCCGTAGTTTGAAAATAGAGAAGGCAAACATCAGATTGAAACTGGGAATAGAAACTTTGTGGTTAGTGATTTCCTTTCTCTGGATTGTCTTTTCCTTTTCTTTCCCACCCATCCGTTCCCTGTCCTAAGTACACTGGCATATTCTACAAAGAGAAGATGGAAGCTAAAAACCATTGTCCATTTCCATCCTAGAAGGTCTGCTATTTTAAGTTGAACCTCCAGTGTTGTTGGAGTAGAAGTAACTGGGGCTTCTGGGAAACAAGATCAGCTTTGGTGATGATGATGACATTTATTGTGTGATCCTTTTTTTCAGATCGGGGAAATTGTCCAGTTCTTGCCCTCAAAACTTGATCTTCTCCATTTACGTCAAGAGGCTAACTTTGACCTTACATTCTTGATCTTGTATAGATACTATGCTATCAGTGTTCCGAAGGTGTGACAGATTTTTAATCTTGTAGTTAAACCTTTAGTGTTAGAAGAGAAGCTGTTTTGAATGGTAATTCAGAATTAAAGCTGTGGGGAGGAGCTTGAGCAGGGAAAGGTGAGGAGAAAGGAAGCATTCTGATATCTTTGGTGGTTCATAGGAACGGGGAAGAGCTCAGAGATCAGGCTGAAAGTGTGCACATTCTAGATCAGCATCTCCCTTGTCCTCTGTGTTTCCTCTTTCCTAATCAAAGTTGGTTTCCAGCACAGTAATCCACTATGTTAATGTACTGTGAAAATGAGTCAAGCGTTAAGGTCCTTCTGTGTTCTAGCTGCTGGCCTTGATGAAGAGAGGTGAGATGACTTGAATACAGTCTCCCTGGCTTTCAAGAGTCTTTACAAGTGTCACAGAGAAATAGACCCACATTATAAATAACAGTACCAACTGGCTCAGAAGTTAAAGCGTCTGCCTCCAATGTGGGAGACCCAGGTTCGATCCCTGGGTCAGGAAGATCCCCTGGAGAAGGAAATGGTAACCCACTCCAGTACTCTTGCCTGGAGAATCCCATGGACGGAGAAGCCTGCTAGGCTGCAGTCCACGGGGTCACAAAGAGTCGGACATGACTGAGCGACTTCATTTACTTCACCAACTACTAGGGGCTTCCCAGGTGATACATTGATAAGGAACCCACCTGCCAATGCAGGAGATGCAAGAGACACGGTTTGATTCCTTGGGTTGGGAGGATCCCCTAGAGAAGGAAATGAGAACCCACTCCAGTATTCTTGCTTGGAAAATCCCATGGACAGAGGAGCCTGGTGGGCTGCAGTCCCTGGGCTCACTGAGAGTCGGACATGACTGAGTGTACATGTCACATTAACACTGATAGAGCATTTACACTGTGCATTACGTTGACAGAGCATTTACATACATTGTGCAAGGCACAATGTGGATTGTGGATTCTCTCTTTTAACCTTTGTAACCTTCTTGTGAGGCACAGATATTGGTGTTCCCATTATATAGATGAGGAAATGGAAGCCCTGAGAAACATGGTCAGTTAAATATCCCTTCTTAGAGTGATTGTTATTCATTCCACAGACATTTATTGAAAGCTTCCTATGCACCAGCTATTTATTATACTCCAGGGAAGAAAGATACATTCTCAAGGAAGTCAGTGCCAGTTCACAGTAAAATCTTTAAGAAACATGTTGAGAGTGATTTGTTGTCCACATGACAGCTGTTTGTAAGGGAATAGAGGCCCAGCTAGTGAAATATCCTTCTATAAAGTACGAAAGTCACCCCTGTTATCTAGTAGTTCATTGGGGCAAAGTAGATAATGCCACTTGATGTGCGTTCTCTCCTGAGCTTTCTTCTCAGCCCAGGGTGTGTCTGTTTTATGCCTGATGCCTTTTGGGCTGACAAGGTGGAGGACCTGGCCCAGCATCGCATGACATGTGTCAGAGTCAGATCAGAACTCCCTTGCAAAGGCCTGAACCCAGTGCTTTGCTCTCGCTCTCCCCGGCGGAACCTTCCCAAAGCATGAGGGTTCCTTCAAGCATGGTCCTGTTACCTGCCATCTCTAAATGAGAATAGACTAGGTTTTTACTTCTCTGCTGTCTGTCCAAGCTCTTTTTAACTTTAATTTAGGATGGTATGAATGAGGAAGATGGAAGCCTTGGACCCTTTGACTTAATGCATTTTTAACTTTCTACCTGTCAATAGGGCAAGCTGTGGGGTATGCAATCTGTGACCTGCAGCATTCTTTGAATTCTATTTGTAGTGCAAATGAGGGTCTGTCTCCTGAGTGAAATGTTGGCTGAAGACTCTTGATAGCTCAGTATGTGTTCACTTTAAAACTATGAGAGCCTAGGAATCATGGTCTCAGATGATACTGGGATGAAGAAGATTGTGTTGGTTGGCTATGGTAAACCACTCTGGATCTAAAGGCATGGCTGTGAACTTGAGGATCAGACTTCTGGTCTTTTCATTTTCATTGGACTCTTCTGTAGTCCCAGAACGCTTGTACTGTCAGCCTACCTTTTAGAGGGCTTGTGGATTTATTTATCTTTTTTTGGCTGTGCTGGGTCTTCATTGCAGCCTAGGCTTTTCTCCAGTTACAGAGAACAGGGGCTCCTTCTCTAGTTGCGATGCGTGGACTTCTCATTTCAGTGGCTCCTCTTGTTGCGGAGCATGGGCTGTAGGGCACATGGGTTCAGTAGTTGTGGCTCATGGGCTGTAGAGTACAGGCTTAGCTGCTCCAGGACATGTGGAATCTTCCCGGACCAGAAATTGAATCCATGTCTCCTCCATTGGCAGGCAGATTCTTTATCATTGATCCACCAGGGAAGTGCCTCCCTCGTAGCAGCTTTGAAGGGGGTCCTCAAATAAGAATGGCATTTTTCATGACAAGTGATGAGAAGTATTTGCATACCAGCAACCTACTTATCTGATAATAATCTGATCCGAGATTTAGTCCGAGGTGGGGAGTGGCTCTTGTAGGAAAGGTGTAGGAAAACCACTAGCACTGGAGTAAAGAGCCCACCTAACCTGAGAGCTAGCATCTGGCCCAGGCTCTGCCACCAGCCACTGTGACACCGTGGGGGAAATCGCTGCATTTTCTCCAGGCTTCGGTTTTCCCATCTGTTCAGTGGGCTTTAGCTTGAAGCCGTGATCAGCACCAGAAGCAGGCTGGTTACCATTCCACAAGGCAGCGCTGGTGTCCAGGAGCCTCGTGCTGTCCAGAAGTAGCTTTCTGTTTCTTTGGGATTATAGGTCTTCTTTGTCAAGATAAGACAAGTGGATGGAAACAGCCAAGTCTTATTCTAAGGCCAGGTGGGGACACAGCCAGGATATTGGGTCACAGGGTCACCTGGACTAGGGTGGTGGTAACAAACTCCGCACTCAACTTTCTTTCACACTCGCTGTCCTTTGCTGCCCGTTGTCTAATTGTTGCTAAGCAACATTATTTCTGCTTCCCCGCCCCACCCCCTTTTCTTTTGGCAAGGCCTTGAAGGCATGAAGGGGTATCTTATTTAGTTTTTAAATACCCACATGCCAAGGAGAGGGCCGCCCTTAAATTTTGTTTGTTCTTTTGATTGTAATTCATGATGGGCCTTTCGAAGTGGGACTCTGTTTCTGCCTGTCGTGTTAAATAAGGCAGAGAAATCAGTCTATTTAAGGTGCTTGTCAAGTATATGCCTTGAGGCACATTCAAGGTTTTGTATGTGCGCGCACTGCTTTGTGGGAAAAGTCTCTGGCAACTTAATTCCGTATTCACAAAATCAACTCAAATTTAATAAAAAGATTAGTAGGTTTTTTATAATCTTCATTTCAGATTTACCCGTTTATCCCAATCTTGCACCAACAGACTCCATCTAAAGGGAACAACACTGTAATTTAAATCAATTCCCCGGGCAACATAGAAGGCTCCCAGCATGTCACACAGTCACTGATGTGATGCCTGCCACTTGATTATACCCGAGTCCCACACACTGCACGTGGCCCTTGCTGGATTCCTGCCTACTTGCTCAAAGCTTTGAGATGCTTGTCTGAAGGTGCTGGGTATCCTGTGCATGGGCATAGGAAAGCTTTTTGCTCCATTGCCTTTGTTTTTGAATAGCTGAGTCACCCCTGGAAAGTAGACCTTAGACCCTTGTTGTATATTCGTTGACTCACAATAATCTGTTTGCTAATGGAGAGGACATTTCAGCTCTGCATGCATAGAGTGCTTCCAGAGTAAGGGATCTGTTTTCTTTGTCGTCTAATTGAATCTCGGGTCTGCTGTTGTGGCTTCCTCCATTGAGGGCAAAATTAAAGTGGACAGAAAGCACGTGTAATCGGGTCACATTTTCATACTGCTCTACAGTTCTCCTGAAAGCACAACCTACTGGTTGATGAAGGACTTTCTTTTGGCAAAGGCTTCTGTAATCCTGTCTTCAGAGCATTGATGAAGATGTGCAGTGAATCACTTGAGTTTCTGGTAACATTTTCCCTTCCTTTTTTTTTTTTTTTTTTTTGACATTTGAGGAAATGAGGGAGATTTAGGAAGTCTCCTGGGGTCAAAAAAGCAATTTCATGTCAAAATTGGGATTGGGACACACCTTGGATCTCCTCCCACACTATCTTCTTTGTTCTGTCATTTCGTGTAAATAATGATAATCTAGTTTCCATAAGTGCAAGTAATAGTGAATACCATGTATTGATAGAGTGATTACATACATTAATGAAATTTTATCTATTTAATTTTGATAGTTTCTTTACTTTCATTATTTAGCCCTCATCACAACCCCGTAAGGCAGCTACAGAGCAATGAAGTCTTCCCCTCCTTTTATAGATGAAGAACTGACATACAATAGGTTGAGTGGTGGTCCAAGTTACATAGCACAAAGTGGCAGAGCCAGGATTTGAACCCAGACAATGTGACATCAGAAACCTTCTTTTTAATACCTACTCCAAACTATCTTTAGGAGATGGGCCTTCGAGTTTTCCTTTGCAAAATTACTGAATTCCTTCTTAACTGGTTTCTTCCTCTTTGTTGTCCACTCAGTCATGTCCAACTCTTTACACCCCCATGGACTGCAGTATGCCAGGCCTCTCTGTCCTTCACTACCTCCTAGAGTTTGCTCAAATTCACATCCATTGAGTTGGTGATGCCGTCTAACCTTCTCATCCTCTGCCATCCTCCTCTCCTTTTTGACTAAAGTATTTCCCAGCGTCAGTCTTTTCCAGTCAGCTACTGCCAACTCTACTTCTTCTTCCTCTCCCACCCTGAAACATGACATTCTGAGATGTGCTACCCAGGAGCAAATGTCTGCATACGAGAGGTACGTGCTGACTGCCTACTTAACAGTATTGAGCAGAGTGGTTATCACAGCTGTCTTGTTTTTGTCTCTGCAGCTAGATTTTGGAGCACCTGGAGGGACCAAATCTTTTGCCCTGCCCTCCTGGCCCAGTGCCCAGCATAATGCTGGTCTTTAGTTAAAAGCTGGTTGAAAAGAATTTCATGCTTGTTCTAAAATGGTTTTCACTGTTCCCAGCTCTTGCAGTGTTTTTGCTGAGGACATTTTAGGTTAGCTGGAGGCTGATTATTATTTTTTTTTTTCCACAAGGTTGCCTGATGCCGTCCTATCTCTCCCCAAACTACCTGAGTCCAGAAAGCTTTCTGAAAACAGATTTCTTATAGTTGACTTGTCTTCTCCCAGGAATGTGGACTGACTTCATCCTCTGAGGGTATCTTCTCGTTGATGGCTGCCCCCCGCCACTGCCCTGTGTTGAGTCTTTTTCTCTCTTGAGCCTATAGTTTTGAGATTACCTGACTTCATTCAATACATGATCATGAAAAACAATAATTCCCTTCCTTCTCTGTGCCTGGCCTTCTGGCAGAGTCATGGCATGCCTTTGCTCTTGACTGTTGGAGCATCCCTGTGGTGTGTGGTGGTCTATCATCCCCATTTTACACTGGGTACCCTGAGCCCAGAGAGGGTTAGTAACTAAGCTGGGATGTGAACCCATGTCTGGAGGGTTCTTGGTGGTAACTCTACTCAACCACTTGAGTGAATTAATAGGGTTGTGCTTCCCCAGAAATGTCTGGGGCCGCTTAGCACCTCCTGGGGTTCCACATTTAAGTCATATCCCCGTGGGGATAAATCTAAAGGAGCGATAACCAGGAGAATAGGATAAATCTCGAAGCGACGATGTTTGTGCTGAACTGCGAAAAATGGGAGAGACCGTGAGGCATTTTAGACTAGTTGGGTGACAATATTTCTCACCTAAGTTGCTGCCGTGGCCTCCTTGCTGGTTTCTGCACTTGCCTCTTGATCCTTTGTGTCTGAGCGTGGGGCCCGTCCCATCTGTTCCCATGGCCAGAGGAATCAGCACAGGTCTCATGATGTTACCTGGTTGCTTGGCACCCTCAGTGGTTCCCCACTTGTGCTCAGGATAAAGGACCACAGGGTCCTGCATGAGTCACCCTGCTTACCTCCCAGCCTCACCTGCAGTCCCCACTCCATGATCTCTGCTCCAGCCACATTGAGTCGTTTCGTCCTGGCTGTCAGGGAACGTGCTTTGCCCTCTGAGCGTTTCATGTCCTTTATCTTCCTCTGAAATGATCTCCCCATCTCCATCGTGCCTCCTGGGACCCCTCATCGTCCTCAGTCCCTGGAGCCGGACTGCTTGGGTTTGACCCTCAGCTCTGGTTGTGCTGGCCATGTCACCTTCAGCCTCTCAGTCTTTCCATTTTCTCATCTGGAAAATGGTAAGATTATTGTATGTGCCTCATGGTGTTTTGATGAGAATCACAGAGCCTGTCCACGTGAAACACTTAGGAGTGTGTGGCCCATATTAAATGCTCTCAACAGTTGGCTGTCATAGCTGGGTTCTGCCTTCCCTCTTACCCACCCCATTCATTGTGAGCTCAGAAACCATGCGTGTCTCCTCTAAGGCTTTGCACAGGCAGGCTCTTCCATATCTGTAGAATGAATGAGGAGAAGAATGTGCATCCAGGGATCTTGCTAAAACTTGGGTTCTAATTCAGTAGGTCTGGGGGAAGCCTGAGATTCTGCATTTCTGACAAGCTGCTGTGCTGATGCAAGGCCCTAAGGGACAACGGCCAGTTGTCTTCTCTCGCTTTAAGGCTGTCATGTGGATGAGGGATGTTCAGAGCCCAGAACAACAGAGAATTAGGGCCAGCAGAGTCCAGTGACCAGAGGCAGAGTTTCAGATTTTAGGAACATGCTTCTGACTGTCATCAGTGCTGAGCGATTGCTCAAGGAAGAGGCCTGCTTCAAAGGACGGGTTTCCCCTCATTCACAGGAGACTAAGCATTTATCAGGGATGTTGGAGACAGTTTCTACCGTGGGACAGAGGTTAGGTAGATGATCCCATCTGTCTGTGTTTTCCCATCGAAGGACCCAGCTGTTTCTTCTCTTTCTGCTTCCCGTGGAAGCACTGTGTTTGGGGACATTGGGTCAGCAAACAGCTGGGGAGAGTACAGACATGCTGTCCAAGTGAGAAGCTCTCAGAGAACTGTGTTCATTTCATTTTGTTGAAGACCATTGGGCATAGTGGAAAGATGGGATTATTGAATATTTGAAAAGGTGAGCAAATATAAAGAAACTTACCTATCTGAATCAAAGTCATCCCTAATCTGGTTTAAATGAATAGGTAAGATGTATGGGGGTGGGAGTGGGGGTTGCGGTGGGTGACCATAGGCTTAAGTTCTGGCTCTGGGATCAGACTTGGGTTCAGGTCTCTCTGCCCCACCTGTCACGAGCTGTGTGACCGTGGGCACCTCACTTAACCTCACTATACCTTAGTTTCCCTGCTGGTAACTATGGTTCATAATAGTACGGAACTGATGGCATTATTTTAGGGTGAGGTGAGTCATGTAGGGAACACAGTTGGCCGCCTGCCTTGCACGACCTAAGCACCTAGTAGCTGAGTAGCTGGTGTGGCTAAATTTGCAATTGCCAACTTTCAGAACATCTCTTAGGAAGATCAAACCCTTCAGACGTTGATATATCTCTTTTAAAGCTTCAGGATGTGGACTGTTCAGAGGTATCCACTGCCAGACACACTTTAACCTTTTTGAATTTCTTATACTTTATTGAGCGAGCTTATGATCAAGAGGAGCTCGAGAGCTGTAGCCTTTTGAAAAGGAGCCATCAGGCCCGTCTCTGCTTGCACAAGCCTCGACTGCAGCCTCAGTTACTGATGGGGCCTTTGCTGGAGATGGCAGACCCATCTTATGTATAAAATTACAGGCCCAACCGAGAGAGGAAGTTGTGTTTATCTTCACGCAAGCAGCAGGCATTCCGGCCACTCTTGACAGACAGGAGGCAGATATTGCCAATCTGCTCTTTTCCTGAAACTCCCCACCCTACTGTGTATTCTTTGTGAGTTCAGGGGGGGTGCCTGCCACTTGGCCTGCAGGGAGACATTCTCTACCTGGCTGTGAGCACAGTTGAACTCCCTGGAGAAAGGATGTCCAATGGCTACTTTCTCGGTACTATTGGTCGAGGCAGGGGCCAGTGTGGCTCCCAGAGAAGGCAGAAATTGTGCTTGTGTCCTCCGATTTGGGGAGCAAAGTGGAGAGTGGCCACAGGTGTCAGGAGAAGAATATGTCCCTTCAAAGAGTGCCATGTTTATCCCCCTGACAAAGCCATAGCTGGAGATCAGTGCAGAAAAACTCCAATAAGAGCAGTTGCAATAATTGAGAAAATAAGTCGGGCAATTATTTATCTTATTGACATTTAGAAGTTCTTTCTTTCTTTTTTTTTTTTTTTTTGGTCTGGTATTTTTCCGGGTACATTTGAGTTCCAATTTGGGTGCTTCTGAAACGTCTGATATTTTGTGCTGCTAAAATTACATGTGTCTAAAAATGTTATCAGCGATTACACTTATGTATAAGCTCACTTGGACTTCTGCTAGCAGGTTTCGGAGACTGAGGTCACCGCTCCCCGTAGCCATTCTCAGAAACATGGCATTTTCAGGTAAAGGTAGAAAACAGAATAATCCAGCCTAGTTTAGCCATCAAGTAAGAGGCCTGCTCTTGAGAACTTTGCTTCTGTCTTGTCGACAAAGAATACTGGGGTTTTGTTGCCATAGTTTCAGTGAAAAATTTGACCTTAGCTACAATAACATACAGTTAGAAAGAACTAGCTAATCGGTTTTCTAAAATTAGTGTTCTCTAGTACATAAACCAGTAAGAACAGAGTATTTAATTAAATATTACACAAGGATATAAAAGCCCAGGGGAATGCAGTCACTTGATTGGGGCAGAGAGAGGAAGGAAACCCATAATCGACCTTTACTGGTCTCTTGCAAGCTAGAATAACTTTTTTCTTTTTTTTTTTTTTAATGTTAGCATTGACTATTTTCAGATCTGTCAGGAATGAATATATAAAGCTGAGAGAATGAAGCAGAACATTCAGCATTATTTCCAGTTGTCCCTTGCGGGGTGCAGACTCGCAAGGCAAGAGCTGAAAAGGATGTTGGGCCATTATTCTCTCAAGGACACTTGGTGGTGGTCTCGGTCTCATAGTCAGCTTGGAAAGGAGAGGCATATCGAAGTTTATTTACTGTCTGAAATCTTAGCCACTAGGTTCTAGACTTTAGTTCCTTTGAGTGCTGAGTGTGTGATTAGGGGACCGACACTCTTTGTTCCCTCTACCCCACAATTAGTTAGACTTTGAGTGCTGATTGCTGCTGTTGCTGCTGAGTCGCTTCAGTCGTGTCCACCTCTGTGCGACCCCATAGACGGCAGCCCACCAGGCTCCCCTGTCCCTGGGATTCTCCAGGCAAGAACATGAGTAGGGTGCCATTGCCTTCTCCATGAGTGCTGATTGAGCACCCCCAAAATGATCTGTTGTAGATTACGCAAAATTTGGCATTTCTCGTCACCTACCTATTAAGATCCCCTGCCTTAGTGGGTCTTTTGGTGATGGCTGAAAATGTTACTGATATTGTGTCAGTCCAGAAGACTGTGTTAATATTTCTGGAGTAGAGTAGGTTTCAGGCTCTGTAGTTTCAGGACATTTATTTGGATCCCTGGGGCATCCCTGTAAAGCGGTAAAGAATATACTCAGTGGCAAAGAATCCGCTGGCCAGTGCAGGAGATACGGGCTTGATCCCTGGGTCAGGAAGACTCCATGGAGAAGGAAATGGCAATCTACACCAGTTTTCTTGCCTGGAAAATCCCATGGACTGAGAAGCCTGGAGGGCTACAGTCCAAGGAATCGAAAAAGAGTCAGACACGACTTAGTGACTAAATAACAGCAGTAACATTTAGATCCCTAGTTGACATTCTTGTCTAATTTTTCCACTGCCTGCTGTGGATACTACAGAGGTGCAATTGAGTTCATCTCTTTGCCAGGTTTATTACGGGTTGAAAACATGGTTCAGGGTTTTCTGGAACTTCCACTGTTGCATCTTCTTATCAATAACATTGTGATGATTATTCTCTATTAATTTCATTTTTATGATTTCAGCCTTTTCTACTTGAAAAAAAATCTTGTCATAGAATTTGAAGTGTAGGCCATATTTAAGGGGCTATTAAATATGAACTTTTTCCATTTGATTTTTTTTCACCATTTTGCATGTTTCTGTATTGGTGTCTTAACTATTACAATGGAAAATATGTCCTTGGCAAGACTCAGAAACATAGTCTCAAAGGTCATTGGATTGTGCAAGCTTCTTGACTATTTACGAGGTCATCTACCTGAACAAATAGAAATGGTCCATGCCCTTAAGGAATTTGCAATCTTAGGAGAGATGAGTGAGGAATACTTTAGGGATTATTCTTGGACAATGTTGAATCCTAGATATGGTTTTTACTCCCATGATGTTCATTGTTTCCATCAGATCAGTATGCCCACATCGTTTGAATTCACTTAATAATAGCTTAAGAAAAATTGCAGTTAGAGAGCTTTCTGAAAAGTGACAGCATAGGTTTTAAAGTACTTCCAGTTGACCTAGCTTTCACTATCCATGTGTTCTCAGGCCTTGGTGTTAATGCGGATAACTAAATTGATTATAGTTAGCAAATGCCATTGAAGAGGTTGAGTGTCTGTTTGGCTGGTGGAATGGTGAACTAGTCAGGACTCTGGGTTGTGAATAATATAGCCAGCTTGAATTATCCCAACATAAAGGGGCTTCCCTGGTGGCATTAGTGGTAAAGAACCTGCCTGCCAATGCAGGAGACATAAGAGTCCTGGGTAGGGAAGATCCCTTGGAGAAGGCAATGGCAGCCCATTCCAGTATTCTTGCCTGGGAAATCCCAGTGACAGGGGCGTGTGGTGGGCTACAGTCCATGGGGTCGCAAAGAGTCAGACACAACTTATCCACTAGACAACAAAACAAAGGGACTTTTTACTGGCTCAGATAGCTCCTTCATTGCATGAAGGGCAAGGGTGCAGTGGGGGCTCAGGAGTAGCCCCCTTCAGGCACTGAGCACCTTCAGCAGCCTGCTCCTTGTCTCTGCTCTCTGCACATCAGTTACTTTGTGCTCTTCCTTGTCCTCATCTAGTTTTGACGTCAGGGTTGTACTGTGCTACTGTAACACCTTGTGCAGTGTTCCCTGGAATTGTTTCTCAATTCTTTGGGAGAGTTTGTGTAGCATTTTGGAATTACCTCTTCCTGGAAACTATAAAAACCTTTATGTTTTCTTTATGGCAAGATAAACAACTTACCAGTAGACCATTTCTTTATGTCCCTAAAGGGCTGTTTCTCCTTGGGTCAGTTTTACAAGTTGTCTTTTTCCAAGAATGTAGACATGCCCTCTCAGTTTTCAAACCTATAATATCCTTTTATTATCTGTTCATCTCAGAAGTGTCTGGTTTGGTCCCTGCGGTAGGTTTAACCATCTCCCTCTCTCTCGTAATGTCCACTTTGTAATCCCCAGAACCTGTGAATTATTACTTTATTTGGTAAACGGAACTTCACAGACGTGATTATATTAAGGATCTTGAGATGGGAAGATTATCCTGATGTAATCACAGGGGTGGGTCCTTATAGGAGGGAAGCAGGAGGGTTGGGGTGAGGAGTAGATGATGTGAGGATGGAGTCAACAGGAGCTTGACTAAGAGCCAGGGAGTGCAGGAAGCTGGAAAAGGCAAGGAAATGGATTCTCCCTTGAAGTCTCTGGAAGGGATGCAGCCCTGCTGACGGTTTACTTTTATTTATTTTTTATGTTTATAATTTATTTATTTTTTAATTGAAGGATAATTGCTTTACTGAATTTTGTCATTTTCTGTCAAATCTCAACATGACTCAGTCATAGATATACATATGTCTCCTCCCTCTTGAGCTCCCTCCCATCTCCCTCCCCGTTGCACCCTTTTAGGTTGATACAGAGCCCCTGTTTGAGTTCCCTGAGTCATACAGCAAATTCTCATTTGCTGTCTATTTTAGATATGGTAATGTAAATGTCCATGTCACTGTCTCCATACATCTCACCCACTCCTCCCCTCTCCCCATTTCCATGTTTGTTCTCTATGTCTGTTTACTTTTAAATTTCGTGATACTGAGAGCATTAGACGTGTGTTATTCTGAGCAACTAAATTTTGGTAGTTTGTTACAGTATCAACAGGATAACTATAATATTCCAACATTATATATTTGTTTGCTCTCTTTTCTGGATAAGTATGGGCATGTTTGGGCTTCCCTCATAGCTCAGTTGGCAAAGAATCTGCTTGCAATGCAGGAGACCCAGGTTCAATCCCTGGGTCAGGAAGATCCCCTAGAGAAAGAAATGGCAATCCACTCCAGTATTCTTGCCTGAAAAACCCCATGGGCAGAGGAGTCTGGGAGGCTGTAGTCCATGGGGTCACAAGAGTTGGACATGACTTAGTGACTAAACCACCACCACCGTTGGCATGTTTTACTGTTGTGTCAGTCATCAAAAGGGCTTCCCTGGTGGCTCAGATGGTGAAGAGCGGCCTGCAATTCAGGAGACGTGGGTTTGATCCCTAAGTTGGGAAGATCCTCTGGAGAAGGGAATGGCAACCCACTCCAGTAGTCTTGCCTGGGAAATCTCATGGACAGAGGAACCCATCAAGCTCCAATCCATGGGGTCCAAAGAGTTGGACACGACTGAGTGACTAACAACTTGCACGTTCTTAGTCGTCAAACCAAAACAAAACAAAACAAAGTTTGCCCTTACTGATTCTAAAATGGGTTGGCCTTGAAGTTCATTCATTTCTGCCCCTTATTATTGTCTTCTTTCTACCGTCTTTGGATTTATTCTGCCCTTCCCTTACTGCTCTCCTTTTAAAAATTTTATTTTAATTGAAGAATAATTACAATATTGTGAATTTTTTTTTTTTTTGCCATACATCAACATGAATTGGCCACAGGTAAACATGTGTCCCCTGCTTCCCAACTCCCTCCCCACCCTGTCCCTCTGGGTTGTCCCAGAGCATTGACTTGGGGTACCCTGCTTCCCTTTACTACTCTCTTAGGTTGGATAGTTAACTCCAAATCTCGAGCCCTTCTCACATTGTAATTCAAGATCTAAAGCTGTAAATTTCCTTTAAGATTATTTTAGCTGTATCCTACATGTTTTGACACGTAGTATTTTTTTATTTTTATTGAATTTGAAATACTTTCTTGTATCTACTATCATTTCTTACATCTATGAGTTGTTTAGAAGTATTTCACATTTTCAGTTGTATGAGGGATTTCTAGTTCTGTCTGTTTAAAAAATATTTTATGACTTAGTTATATGTTGGTCAGACAATATGATCTGTATGCTATCAGTTCTTTAAAACTGGAGAGCCTTGCTTTATGGCTTAGCTTGTGACCTATTTTTATGCTTATTCCAGTGTGCTGGAAAGAATATGCTTTTTCCAGCCTAGAGTGCAATATCTATTATATGAATTCATTAGTTTTTTGGGTTTTTTTTTTATTGTTTTTTTGTCTGTTGCATCTTTTAAGACAGTTGTTAAAATTTCCAACTTTAATTTTCTGGAGTTATAGAACTATTCTGCATCCTACTTATGTTGGTGATTATATAATATATGTATGTGTTGAAACTTGTAGAACTGTATACCAAAAAAATGAATTTTATTGCATGTAAAAATTTCAAAAGGTTTAAAAATTTCCCACTATTATTGTGGATTTGTAATTTTGCATTGTATTGTAATTTTTAAGTTCTTCTGGCTAGATTTTTTAGTTTTTAGTTTAGTGACATTATGTCAGTAAAGGCTAACACTTGTAAAATTGTTATAACTTCCTGGTGAGCTAAGTGTACAGGGAACATTTTTATCTGTTTTATGTCTTGAGGTCTGTTGTTGTCTGTTACTAATAAACCCACACCAGAGTTGTTTTAGTTAGTATTTATTTGGTATAACATTTTAAATTATATCATTATGCTTTGGAGATGTCTCTCGTAAGCTGCACATAACCGGATTTTTAAAACTATTCTGATTATCTTTGTCTATTAATTAGAATGTTTAGTCCATATACATTTGTTGTAATTACTGATGGTTTTGGATTTACAAACTTAGTTTTTGTTTTTCCTCTCTTACCTCATTTTCTTTCCCCTCTCTTGCCTTCTCTAAATTTCATGGGAGGCTTTTTATGTTGTTGTTGTCCATTCCATTTTTTTCTCCTTCTACCAGGTTGAGGGTTATACTTTGTTTATTGTAGCAGTTACTCAAGATAGTTCAATGTGTGTATCTAATTAAGCCTAATGTTAATAACTATTGCTATTTTCTGCTATAAGACAAGGACCTTAGATTTTAGAATATTTTGATTTCTGTCACCCTCTCTGAGTATGCTCTTTCTAGTACCTTATATTTTATGTAAGCTTGCATATTAGATATGTTTTTTATATTGACTTATAAGTCTTTTTCACATGGACTTATATTTTAGAATTCATCAAACTGTATATGTGGGGTAATTGTCTATCTACTTCAGAAACATTCTACAGAATTTAAGAGTGTTTGTTAATGGTAAAATCTCTTATTTTCTTTGAATTACTCATTTTTTGTTTGTTTGTTTGTCTGAAAACTTGGCTTTTATTCTCAAGTGATAGTTTTTCTCGGTATAAAATTGTAAGTGGGTGAGTACTTTGTCTTAGCATTGTTTATTTTTTTTGAAGGGGATTCTATTTTTACTGTTAAAAGCAGTTGGCAGAACTTAGAATTTTTCTCTCTGATTGACTTTAGGATCTGCTCTGTCTTTGCTTTTTGAAGTATTTTATTGGTTTGATTCCAGGTGTTGATTTTTTTTTTTTTAATCCTGCATAATATTTGTTAGATTCCTAGATTAAGGTTATTTTTTTATAATAATCATTGAAAATTCTGAGCCATTGTCTATTGGAATACTTGATTTCCCACTGTCTGTTGTCTTTTGGAACTTTAGTTGGATTATGTTTCTTAATCTCTTCATCTTTCCCTCTTTGCTTTCTAGCTTGTACTCTGAATGCTTTATCTTTGCTAATTCTGTTTTACTCTAATCTGGTTTTTGTTGTTGTTGTTGTTGTTCTTTGAGAGTTTGATTTCACTTCTATTAGTATTTTTCATTTCTGAAAGCTCTCTTTGTATCTTCTGGAAATGTTTAATCATTCCTTCATATTCTGCCATGTTTTCCAGCCTCTCTTTTACATCTGTTGCATAAAAAACAGAATAGGTTGTTTTCTAAAGACACAATGCTAAATTTTCAAAATAATTTTATTTATTTGTTTCTTTTTGGCTGTGCTGGGTGTTTGTTGCTGCACAGGCTTTTATTTTTTTCCCTCTAGTTTCAGAGAGCAGAGTCTATAGCAGCAGTGTGCAGGCTTCTCTTTGGGATGGCTTGTTGCAGAGCGTGGTCTCTAGAATGGGTGGACATCAGTAGTCACAGAGTGTGGGCTCAGTAACCGTAGCTCCTGGGCTCTGGAGCACAGGCTCAGTAGTTGTGGCACATGGGCTTAGTTGCTCTGTGGCACATGGAATCCTTCCAGATCAGGGATCCAACCCATGTTCCTTGCATTGGCAAGCAGATTCTCTACAACTGAGCAACAAGGAAGCCCAAATCATAGTTTTAAAATATTCTGTCTAAAAATTGTAAGAGGTGAATTCTCTACAAGTCTTAATCTATTTTCCATAGAGGCTGGTTGTAAAACTGATATCTTATTTCCCTATATGTTTTGCGATTTTGATGATTGCTTCTGTTTCTTCCTCAGTATCCCAGGTTTCATCTCATTGATCAGTACTGGGTTCTATACTATTTCTAGCTGCAAGGAATTTGGGGGAAGCAGCCAGGGAAAGAGATGTTAGAAGTAGCTAGGGTAGACAACAAGACTTCCATAATGTGATATGCTGATTGCAACAGAGGGCTCCACATGGTTTTCCTTTATCTGATTTGTAGTGTTTTCAGTGGTTAAAGAATACTGACTTTTATCAAATGTAAATACTTCAATGTATCTATGTGTAAGAACAAAGTTTTTTCCCAGTTGAAGTTAACCTTGTATAGCCATCTTAAAAGGAAGCAGGCAACCAAGTGTGTTCACCAGATGCCAGTATCCACCTTTAATACTGTGGTTATTAATGAAAGCAGATAACTTAATGAGTGATAGCCATTTGATTTTTTTATTTTTTGACTGCCATATGAGAGGTATGCCCCAAGTGAAATTTTTTTCTTTCTGTTCATAATTCCTTTGTTTGGCCAAGTGAGTGGGACTAGGTGAAGACAAGCTTTTCATGCACATGACTGGGTTTCCACTGATCAAGTCTGGGGGCCATCTATCTCAGTTATTTTGGAATGACACTGCCAGTTTGCAAAGGGAAATGGATAGTCATAGATCTTATCGTCATCTGTCATCCCTCTTCTGTGATGGTGATGTTGGAGGGTCATTCTGTGAGCTTGCCCTTTGGTTTGCTTTCATTGGAACAGGTTCATAGGGACCAAAAGCTTACTTACAGTATCCAAAACAATTTGCTCTTGGATCCTCAAAAAGATTAAGCTGGAGAGAAAAGCCTAAAATAAATGAGATGATCTATTTCAAGTTCAATGTTTTTTTTCCTTTTTCAACTTGAGGGGAAGTAATTTTTCTTGGAAAGTGGTAGGGAAATCTTTCCTTTCTCATTTCTAGTACTTATGTATGGAGGCTGCATATGGTATAGAAAAGAACTTGGCTCTGGAAGCATCATTATTGGGTTCAAATCCTGATGAGTGTGTGATCTTGGGCAACGTATTTAATTTTTCTTTCTTGGTTTGCTCATGAGTAAAATGGTAACGACTATAGAGCGTTTAGGAGACTCAAGGGTATAAGAGGCACTGTGAGAGCAAAGCCAAGGTCACTGTACGTGGGTACCTAGCACTCAACATTATTATCATGATGATGATAAGGGTTTTTTTTCCCCTTATTTTTGAGTTCTGCTTCTGAGCTGGGAAAGGAATTCTCCATTTTTTTGGGAAAATAGAGTTGGGGAGCAGAAGATACCTTCTCAAGTCACCATAAGAAGACATTGGAATTTCTCATGTCTGAGTGTGCATATACTCAAGCCTTCCATTCACCTTTGTATATTCTGATCATCATCTCAACTCAGCGAAGATGGTACATTATAATCATTTTCTAGTGGAGGAAAGATGCCCGTATAGGTTATGAAACTTGGCCAAACTCGGAATTTTAGCAAATGATACCTATACCAAGTCTTGCTGCTAAGAGGGAACTCCTGAACCTTTCCTCTGCTCAGAAGGTCTTGCCTCAAGGCTCTGCCTTGACTCTGGGTCTCACTTGAACTGAGTTCTTCTGTCCATTCAGTAGCAAATATGTGTTTGGCCTTCAGCCCACGAGTCTGCACAATGTATAATATTTTTGGTTGTTTCCTCTTAGCCTTAATCTCCACAAAAGGATTGCATGTCTGAAGATGGGACAAATAATTCAGGGAGTGAGGGGGCTGACTGGGAGTGTCCAGAAAGCAGCCTGGAATTACGAGTGAAAGGACCCGAGTCCTGGCCTCTGCTGTGTCCCTGACTATCAGCGTGGCCTCAGGCAATGCTCTTGACCGGTTTGGGCCTTTGTTTCTTCATCTGTGACGTGAGAATGCTGGCCAGGAGACGAAACGTGACAAAATTCTATTGTGTGCAGTCCCATGCAAGGCCTAAGTTAGGCACAGTTTGTATTGCAATTGTATTTACAACCTCTTAAATCACTCAGGTCCCCTCTATGTCCTGATCGCTTTTAATCTCTAATTGATGAAAGATTAGGCTTAACATTTTGTTCTTGTATCCCGGTTGTAAGAAGCACATACCAATCCCTCCAGTTTATCGCCTATGATTTCTTAATGTGGATAAACCCCATATATGCAGTTAAAAAAAACACTTGGCTAAGAAGTTATAGCAGTGTCTAAACTTACCCAGAATGGAAAGCCTTAACTAATAGAAGCAGCGAAAAACTGATTTCCTTAAATTATGCTTCTGGGCTCCCTACCTCTGTGTTGCCATTGATGACATGGATTTGCCTCTCTTGCTTGTGCCCTGGTCCAATATGGCTTCAGAGGACTTGGCCATGTTGGTGCATGGTGATGATAACAGAGATTTTACAGTTGAACCTGGGTTCAAATATTAGTTTTGCCATTTACTATGTGCTGGTATCTCAGGACTCAGTTACTTAAGCTATAAAATGTAGCTCATAAGAACCCTCATGAAAACTCTCATTTATTGAGCACATATTATATGCTGAGCACTGTGGTAAGTATTTTCTATACAATTTGCTGCTGCTGCTGCTAAGTCACGTCAGTCGTGTCCGACTCTGTGTGACCCCATAGACAGCAGCCTACCAGGCTCCAGTCCCTGGGATTCTCCAGGCAAGCATACCGGAGTGGGTTGCCATTTCCTTCTCCAGTGCAGGAAAGTGAAAAGTGAAAGTGAATTCGCTCAGTCGTGTCTGACTCTTTGCGACCCCATGGACTGTAGCCCACCAGGCTCCTCCATCCATGGGATTTCACAGGCAAGAGTACTGGAGTGGGTTGCCATTGCCTTCTCCGTCTATACAATTTAATCCTCACAATTTGCCCATGAGATTTTTTTCCTGTTTTACCTTTCAGAAAACTAAGATCAAGTGTTAGTCACCTTTCAGTCAGTTCAGTTGCTCAGTCATGTCTGACTCTTTGTGACCCCATGAACTGCAGTATGCCAGGCTTCCTTGTCCTTCTCTCTCTCCCAGAGTTTATTCAAATTCATGTTCATTGAGTCAGTGATGCCATCCAACCATCTCATCCTCCGTTGCCCCTTTCTCATCCTGCCCTCAATCTTTCCCAGCATGAGAGTCTCTTCTGATGATTCAGCTCTTCAAATCAGGTGGCCAAAGTATTGGAGCTTCAGCATCAGTCCTTTCAATGAATATTCAGGACTGATTTCCTTTAGGAGTGACTTGTTTGATCTCCTTCAACCCCCCTTCCTACCCAATCACATTGGGATATAAGTCACTCTTCCAAATCCATGGGGTTGAGCTTCCAAATGTACCAGAGTCATTTTCCTCATCCTACCCTGCAAAGATTTAGAAGTTGTAGTGTGGTGGGTGGCATATGAAATAGGTTACCAGACCACTTCTTGGCAGGAGAGCCTGAGATATCATTTAGGTAATTTTACTTTACTCTGTTAAAGACACATTTTCTTCTGTACCCACTTCTGATGCACATACAAGCCTGGCTCGGTCTGGGGACTGCCTGTGATAAAGTCATCCTACTTCTTATTTCCCATTAGTTCAGTTCAGTCGCTCAGTCGTGTCCGACTCTTTGCGACCCCATGAATTGCAGCACGCCAGGCCTCCCTGTCCATCACCAACTCCCGGAGTTCACTCACACTCATGTCCATCGAGTCAGTGATGCCATCCAGCCATCTCATCCTCGGTCGTCCCCTTTTCCTCCTGCCCCCAATCCCTCCCAGCATCAAAGTTTTTTCTAATGAGTCAACTCTTCGCATGAGGTGGCCAAAGTACTGGAATTTCAGCTTCAGCATCATTCCTTCCAAAGAAATCCCAGGGCTGATCTCCTTCAGAATGGACTGGTTGGATCTCCTTGCAGTCCAAGGGACTCTCAAGAGTCTTCTCCAACACCACAGTTCAAAAGCATCAATTCTTCTGCGCTCAGCTTTCTTCACATCCGACTCTCACATCCATACGTGACTACTGGAAAAACCATAGCGTTAACTAGACGGACCTTTGTTGGCAAAGTAATGTCTCTGCTTTTGAATATGCTATCTAGGTTGGTCACAACTTTTCTGCCAAGGAGTAAGTGTCTTTTAATTTCATGGCTGCAGTCACCATCTGCAGTGATTTTGGAGCCCCCCAAAATAGTCTGACACTGTTTCCACTGTTTCCCCATCTATTTACCATGAAGTGATGGGGCCGGATGCCATGATCTTCGTTTTCTGAATGTTGAGCTTTAAGCCAACTTTTTCACTCTCCATTTCCACTTTCATCAAGAGGCATTTTAGCTCCTCTTCACTTTCTGCCATAAGGGTGGTGTCATCCAGACCCTCTCTTAACTTCAGGCCCTGGTCAGGGTTATGCAGGGTGATTGCATGAGTACTGGTCCAGGGTTGTTAGAAAACATCATGTTTTTATTCCTTTAAATGAGATCTGCCCCCTGTCCTGCCTAGGTTTGCCTTCAGTAGTAGATAAAGTTAATAAGACCTTCCTCTGACTCTAAATGGCCGACACTGCCAAGATTCAATTGCAGTTGAATTAAAACCAGTGGAATTGAATTTGCTTAATTAATTGAGAATTATGTCTCCGTCAGTGTTCATCATCGGTTTTCTGCCTCTTGATTGTGCTGCTTTCTAAAGCCAAGTTTGAAATTCCTTTTCCATGACATGTTCTAGCCACATGAGTCAAGAATTTGAAGTAAAAGAGGGGTATGCCTGTGAGTGAAACTAGGGTATTCTCCTCTTTCTAGTAAACACTTAGTACTTTACCTCTTATTTCTCGGATGGCACATCAGTTTAATATAGTTCATGAAGTTTTGTGGCTGTTTGATTTCCCTCATGCAGAAAATAAATCTCAGCACCTTTTCCTGAAGCCCGTATTTCTTCTCTGGAAATGTACAGGTAGTGATGAAGGAAGCCTTTGTCCTGTTGATTGGAGTTGTGCTACTCACCTTTATACTGGTTACTTCCATTCTTCAAGGTGACACAAAAGACGTTATTGGGGGAGGAAGAGTGTCTTGCTCAAGTCATAAATTTCATCTGGGGGCTAAATTTTGGGACTAATGATTAAGATATCTTTTCATCTTAAAGAACTTCCCAGGGAGCACAACGCAGTGTCAGGACCTAGAGGGCTTGGGATGGGGTGGGAAGTGGGAGGGAGGTTCATGAGGGAGGAGACATTAATGTATACTTATGGCTCATTGTCTGTGACAGAAACAAACACAACATTGTAAAACAGTCAATTGAAAAAGAAACTTCCAGGACCCCACATTCTCTGTAAGTCAGAGGGACAAGTTTCAAGGAAGTGTTTGGTTTTTACCACTTGGGGTAAAACTGCTCCAGTTCTCACCTAACCTGTAAACTCTATTAAGAAAATTTAGGTTGTTAACTTGCTTTTCTCAGCAAAAAAAAAAAAAAAAGAAAAGAAAAGTCTTCAGGTTTCTAAGGAATCACTTTTCAGGAGCACATGGCTTGTTTTTCTTTTTGGTCACAGAGAGCAAGTAACACAAAACACCCTTGGTAGTCCATTTAGCAGAAAAAAATTCTTAGTTTCTCTGGATTTTCTGATTTTTAGAAATCCCTGGTTTAAAAGAGAATTATAACATGAAAAAAATATTTTTTTAAGTTTTGAAATACTTTCTCTGTAGTAAATGTTTAGATAAATACAGTGGTTTGCTTTTTCATAATTGACAAATGCACTGACATGGCTGTATACTAATCTTTCTGTTTTATCCCAGTAGTTTTTAAAATTAAAGTCACACATAACTTAGACTCACCAGGGCTGTTTAAAGCAGAGGTGCTCGAAATAATTTTTCTCTTACAAAAAAATTAGAAAGAAAACCTTACAAGTTTCTAAAATCCTGACAGTTCCATGGTGAATGAAGGATTCAAGTGCTTTGTTCATTTCTCACAAACATCTCTATTGAAGTTGAACAGTTTTTTTTTTTTTTTTTAACCTGAAACTTTATGACTCTTCCCTCCCCACCCCACCCCCGCCC